>JABYPW010000271.1:0-30509 GCA_016880775.1 Phymatotrichopsis omnivora | reverse complement strand
GTTTTTTTTTTTTTTTTTTTTTTTTTTTTTTCAACTTAATATGAGATTTATCTCGGAGGGAAACCACAAGCAACCATTCGTCTCACGTTGTCTCCCGATCACGAGGGTTGGCAAAGTGTTGTGATGGTGTTCCCCTTTGCCGCAAAACCAAAAAATTAGGAGCGAAAACACAAACCCCTCATCCCAATAGCAGACAAAATTCGACAAATGTGTCACTTTCTTACCCACCGCCGGGATGTTGACAAAACCTACACCCTCCCCAGCTTATGACTCGCGGTCGTAATCGCCGTTCACAAATCCTTTTGCCGGTTTTGCTGAGTTGCAACGTAGGGACGGCGAAAGCTCGTAGTACCATACACCTCCTCAGGCCTGCGTCACAGTTACCCTCGTACCCTCAAACAGATTTTTATTCTGCTTTTATGCCAAATACGAACACGCACCATGTGTCTACGGTAACTTTGGAGATAGAATTGTTTAATTGTTTGTGCATATACTAGTGTGGAAGTGTAATAGTAGATACAAGACCTGTAGATATTCCAACAATTCCAAGCTCCGGTAACTGCCATTTTTTAACGCCAACGAACCAGGAAACTCTTACGAAGTTTTTTAACTTTTAAACTAGCTTGGAGAGCTAAAGAAGATTAAAAAAAAAAAAAAAAAATAGCACGCATTTGAAGTACCCCTTAAATGAAATGGACACGAGGTACATCACTACCAGGGAGGAACCCCTTACAATGATTTGACGCAACGCCATGAATGTAGCTAGGACTGGGTAGTATCGGTTTTTCCTTGAAACTTTGTGTCTCAATCTACCTGTTGTGATCGAAATTATAGAAAGCAAGAAATATCCAAAAGTGATCGTGCAAAGATGGGTAAATACCTATCAATAAGAACCTTGCAGTGACATGGCCAATTTCCATTGCATATACCTTTTTCTTTTCCTTCGGTCACTATTGTACGGACAGGACGTTTACATTCAATTAAGAACAGATTTCCATTGCATATAAATCAGGCTTATGCTTATATTCCGTTTCCAAAACCCTTACTTTTGGCATTGACAAAACCACGAGTGACTTCTCCACTACAAGCCTTTTAGTAAAACTCTCCAGAATCGCTATTTCGCAACAACATGCCTCCCAATGATTCTTTGCCGATGCTTGAGTTGGACCCAAATTCCGACAACGATTCCAACGGCGCAACTTCTGATTACTTCTCCAATTCGGAGAGCGACACCTCCTCATTGATCAGCGCTGCCAGAAACCATACGTTCGAAAATGGTTGACGAGATCATGGATACAAGGAAGTAAGAAACTCAATACCTCTACTCGGATTTATTAACGTTAACCGGGACTGAAACTTAAATACTAATACAATTGCAAAGGGGAAATATATGTTACCAAATGATGAACCCGAGCAAGACCGGATGGATCTATTTCATCATTGCATGTTACTGGCCCTGCATGGGGAGCTGTTTGTTGCACCCGTAGGAAAGGAGTGGAAACCACAAAGGATCTTAGATGTTGGTACTGGATCAGGAATATGGGCAACAGATACCGCGGAGTATGTTTGGAAAATAGTTTAAATTTTTTTTTTTCCGAATATGTCTTAACTGTCTATGCATAGAATCTACCCCGAAGCTGAGGTCATTGGAGTTGATCTCAGTGCAATCCAACCGCCATGGGTTCCCCCGAATGTCAAATTCGAAGTGGACGATATAGAAGAAGACTGGATATATAAGGATAATTCATGCGATTTGAGCCATATTCGGCACATGGCAAGTCATATCAACGACTGGCCAAAGTTGTGTCGACAAGATTTTAAGCACTCAAACCGGGAGGCTGGATCGAGACGCAAGACCTTTATGACTATCTTTCTTCCGACAATGATAGCATACCTAACACATTCGCTGCTTTCAAGTATGTCGAAACCTATGAGAAAATATCGCTTATTGTCGGTAGGCAGGTCAACACAGTAGCACCTGGTGTTGCACTGGCCTTGAAAAGTGTTGGATGTGTTGATGTCGGCAAGACGGTGACCAAGTTGCCTTGTGGTCGTTGGCCAAAAGGAGAACATGACAAAATATTGGGCATCTATTGGCTACAACACTCTTTAGATTGTCTCGAAGCTTTCGCTTTGGCGCCTTTCACACGCACTGTGGAGTGGGACAAAGAAGAGGTGAGAAAGTTTATAGTTGAAGTGAGTGAGGATTTAAAGAACCCGAAGTTTTATGTCTACGCTAAACTCTGTTGTACATACGGAAGAAAGCCATGTTCATAGCTGCTGGTGCATTGTACTTTAGTTGCAATATCTCTGCCGGTATCTAATGACGGTTGAGGTTTTGATGTGTTATAGAGAATTTTTATTGAGATAATTGGATACTTTGGGCATAGAAATTTTATGTGGTTTTCTTTCCGGATGTTCCGTAGAGTGATACTCCATGATACACTCTCAATGCTTTAAGCCTATGCTGATCGTAACTAGTTTCCCGCGCAGAGAAGAAAAGCTTATAAAATAAAACAACACGTGGGAAATGAAACTTTTAAAGATATTAAAATTAGATGGACCTAACCACCAAAGTGGAAGCTATGGTGCCCCGTTTTTGTCAAAAATTCGATGGCGGTGCCACCAACTCGGTCACGGTTCAAACAGAATTCACGGCTACATTAACTAAAATTGGAATGACGTTGGTAGTTTGTGGTTCTGCAGTTTTCCAATGCATGAAAAGGCGAATAAATGCCTGAGAACTGGCTACCCGATTTTTTGCACGCAGAAACAGGTGTTGGAAGTACAAATTCTCCGTTTTTGCGCAACACACTTTTCCATGCGAAGACATCATAGAGGAAAGAAATGTTTTTCCAACGAATACCTTCCTAAGTAGCAGAAATCACTCTTAGATAGCGCAAGTTGCACCAAAAAGTTGACTGTCGCGTAAAGATGCCGCGAGAGCGTATCGCCGCTGGCCACCGACAGAATGGTACGCAAAATGGGAAAGGAAGGAAATAAGGGTTAGTGCAAAAGGAAATGTGCGTGGCAGAGAGATTGTGGATTAGTTACTTGCGTTTCTCTTCGTTACATTCTTCATTGGTTTTGCACTTTTGTTTCTTTGTACATGTACTTTTGTTCTTGGGTATCTATGTAGAGGGGTCACACAAGAGAGGAGCTTTACTGTGGTGGATTCCAAATCAATGAATCAAGACGTCTTCTCCGCATTTCGCTTCTCATACTTCCGGCTTTGTGTGTGATATAAACATATTAATCAGCGCTGTCAGATGCATTGCATTCAAAAAATTATCGGTGATACCATAGATAGGAAGAGTACGAAAACCGCCCAAATATCTCTAATCCGAACATGTAATCGTGGTTATATTTATCGCGCCCTAGTGTATAGGAAATACACAGTTTCGAACGAGTACGACGAAGCCCAGCAAGACTGGGTGAACCCAATGTATTATAGCTGCTGACTGGAACTTAGCAGAAGGTTGTTATAACGATTATGCACGTGAGGAAAGAATGGAAGTCACAAAGATCTCCGGATGCCCGAAATGTCAGATCCGAATGTGGGAAACTGCCATTGCTGAATAACATTTTTAAATTAGCCACCAGACTATCAAATATGCTCTAACTGTCTGTTGTGAAAGGGTAGTTGCTCGGATTGGTTCTCATGTGGTGTGCGACACTGTTCAGCTAGTTGGTTGTTTCTTTTCTTTTCATTCTCTTATCCGATGTCGTTCGGAAAGTTTCTACACGACGTCGCTCGGGAAGTTGTTAGTTTCTTTTATGGTTCGAGAAGTTTTTAGCTTTCTTTGTGATATGCAATGTCGTCCGGGTAGTTGATCGGTTTCTGCAGTTTTCTATGCTTCCAGTGTTTTCTCCACCTTTTGTCCCTGACAGTGTAACTGTGTATACATGAGAGGCTTTTCTTTGCTTCTGGTTTTCGTCCCTTAGGGATTAGAGATTCTATCGATTTTCTTTTCCTTTTCTCCAACAGCTTATGAGCCTGGTGATTCGATACGCATTAGTCGCGTACACCTCGATCGTCACCAAAGAAGAAAGCGCTGTTCCAAGAACCAAATCGCTGTAGAAACCATGCCGCAAGGAGAAAGTAGTGAGACCCCAACGTCCTATGCCAAGCTCAACATTGACAAAATACCCAAGATAGCCAAGCTTGAGGGTGCGAGTAATTTTCATACATGGAAATCCATGGCAACTTGCCTTGATGCTTTGGTTCTTCTCAAAAAAGTCACTGAGCAAGCAAGAGAGAGGGAGCTCTAATTTACTCCCCCTATGACAAAGGTGGTGTGGGGTCTATCCCAAGACATTTCTACTTGAAAGCATTGACATGGCATTATATGCAGTAATCGATGGCACCAAGGCTGCTAAAAAGGCATGGAAGGCTCTGAATGAAAAATTTGACCACAAGGTACTGTCAATCTCTAAGCCCTCCTTGCCTCTCTGTTATTGGGATAAACATGCGTGAGCGTTTTGTTCGGTCGTCGTTGCATTTTCCGTTTGCTAGTTTCCCCTTTTGCTTTTCGGCCCGTTTTTGGTCAATATGGAGATTCGGGATATTCGCCGTTATCTGCGGGGGTCATTTTCTCCTTCCTATTCTTTTCATTATGTCCGTTCGTGTTTTTTTGTGTATTATTTGTTTTTTCTGTTTCTATTTTTAGACGTTATGCTTCATGACCTATCACTCGGTTTTCCGCTTGCGGGTATATTTATCGCGAGCTTTCACCCATACCGGCTCTTCTTTTTCTCTTTTTCTTCAGCACCTACATCTCTTGTTTCTCATGTAATAGAACACTAGCTATTCTCTTTTCCATCCACCGTTCACGTCCTCTCAACATCTGTTTACTCTCAGGTGCAAAGATAAGGCACAACTTTAGGAATATGTTACTATGTTCAGCAATATGTGGCTGTAGCTGGGCAAAAGCTACAACCAACAAAATAGAAGGCTAAAGCAGGAGAAGATGCTATAGAAGGGATTGAGGATGCATTAGGATCAGTATTCTATTCCAATATTACTAAGTGACTCTTCTTTATCCAAACCTTACCACTAGATATTAGACTATTGGTAGAGGCCCTTAGCACTTGTAATGATTTGAAATTTGAAGAATTTGTGTAAAAGCTCTTTGCAGCAACACTCACACTCTAACTAGATGCAACCATTGCCATAGTCAAAGATGAAGCTTTTATAGCCCAGGTAAAGCCCTCCCCTATATGTAAAAATCAGTAGATCTACTACTACATTAGAGAAACAGGAAATGTAAATAAGGATTATGGTATGCTATAGGAGGATCATGAAATTCCTATAGGAGGATCATGTGAAGGAGTCTATAAGCTGAACCAATAATCTATAACTATAGAAGAATAACCAGAAATAAATGATACCTTGTAGATAGCAACTAAGGAGTAAAGAGGATACCTATATGATATAGTGGCTAATTCTCACATGACATACAGAAAAGCCCTTCTCTATGATATCAAAAAATTTCAGCAATAGTTCAAGGTAAGCTATAGGTAAATAACATTAACTGGTAAAAGAATTATGGTTCTATATCCTATCATTAATGGAAAATTCACTACTATATATCTTAATAATATCCTCTTTATTCTTTACCTTTATACATCACTTATCTCATAGTAACTACTATATAAGGTAGGATGTAAAAATGTTCATAAAAATGGAAACCATGTAATAAGCTATAAGGGGAAGACACTATTTAAGATAAGTAAGAATAGGAAGTTAAATGCAGCCATATAAAGGTTACCCTAATGGCACTTAGCAAGTATTGCTCCTACGTATATGACTATGGCCTTGCTCTTAATTGAGTGTACCTGACCTGTCTATATAATAGTGACTAAGGGAATATAATAGCAGGAAGTTAAATGTAAGTTTCAAAGAAAAAGTTAAGGAAGAATATATAGTTACTATTGAAGACAAGAAATAGTATATAAAGATATAGTATGTAAGAAAAAATTATTAACTATAAGCTTACTAATAAATTCCATATTCCTATTTGAAATACCTGTGCTAAAGGAAAGACCATCAGAAAGACTTCTTATATACTACTTGCTATATTATGTAACTAGGAAAATGATTATATTTTGATATATACAATATAGTCTCAGTCTGCTCTCCCTCTATTACCTAATAGTTTATTAGCTATAGATAAATCTATATACTATATAACTCTATTTATTAAAATATATATAACAAGTCCCTTTCTTGTAAAAGGAGGATATTATCTTCCCCACATTCACTATCGTAGGGATAGGACATCGCACTTGATTAGGAGTATATGATATAGTTGCATTATGTAGGAGTGATCTCGCTAAGTGCCATTAGGGTAACCCTTTATATAGCTTCTTGTAAAAGGATAACTCCTTAGGCTATATAGACTAGTTCTCAGTTTGCAGTACATTTTTAGGGTAAATCAGAAAAGAAGATACATAACTCTTCTAGAGTACTAAGAGGTGTTCATATAGAGTAAACCTAAAAGAATATGACATACTAAATATTTGTAGGAGTAGTGTTCTTATTCCTATGGTGTTTTACTGAAGATACTATATAAAGGAGAAAGAAGAGGCTTTGATCTTCCCTCCAATCACTAATATATGGA
This sequence comes from Phymatotrichopsis omnivora, assembly GCA_016880775.1. Classification (NCBI taxonomy): domain Eukaryota; kingdom Fungi; phylum Ascomycota; class Pezizomycetes; order Pezizales; family Rhizinaceae; genus Phymatotrichopsis; species Phymatotrichopsis omnivora. The sequence continues at coordinate 23,886 of JABYPW010000271.1, read as the reverse complement.
CAGGGTTTTGGACTACAATTAAGAGTATATGACATAGTCATATAATATAGGAGTGAACTCACTAAGCACTATTAGGGTAACCCTTCATATGGCTATTGAGGTCATTAGTCATATTCACTTACATGGACTGAATCAGTAATTAGGCAACCAAGTATAGTTGGGAAAAACTCACTTACGCTATAAAACCCATGAACAACCAGGAAATTGTAGTATATTAGGAGTAACATGAGTGGGATTTGAACCTATGACATTGTATTTTACTGCACAACAACACTAGGACAGCCATACCACTAGACCATCCTCACCTCTTCAAGGAGAAAGAGGCTTTGAAGTTCCCTCAGATCACTGATGTATGGATGGGGCATTGCACAAACTTAATTGCATATGACATAGTCGCATAACACAGCAGCAAACTCGCTAAGCGCTGTCAGGGTAACCCTTTATATGGCTTAAAGGAGAAAGAGGTTCTCTACTTCCCATAGATCACTGATATATGGACAGGGCATCGTACAAACTTGATTACATATGATATAGTCGCGTAATATAGGAGAGAACTCGCTAAGCGCCGTCAGGGTAACGCTTCATATGGATAAAGGAGAAAGAGGCTTTGACCTTCCCTTCTCTTGGGTCACTGGTTGTATATGGCTGTGTCTTTGCAATTGAGTTTGTGTACACGCCCCGCCTGTACAATAGTGAACCGAGGGAGAAGTATATCCTCTTGGGTCACTGGTTTTCCCAGACCGTGCATGGTTGCCTAATCACTGGTTCAGTCCATGTAAGCGAATTTGCTCCTATGTTATGCGATTATGTCATATGCAATTAAGTTTGTGCGAGGCCCCGTCCGTACATCAGTGATCCGAGGGAAGATCAAGTCCTCTTGGGTCACTGATGTAGGGATGGGGCCGTTGGCCAAAAGAGAACATGAAAAAATATTGGGCATGTATTGGCAACAGCATACTTTAGATGCTATCAAAGCTTACATTTTGGTGCCTTACACACGCATTCTGGGGGTGGGACAAAGAGGAAGTGAGTAAGTTTATGGTTGAAGTGAGCGCGGATATAAAGAACCCGAAGATTCATATCTATGCGAAACTCTATTGTACATGTACATACGGAAGAAAACCATGTTCATAGTTGCTGGTGTATTGTATTTCAGTTGCAATATATTTGTCGGTATTTTGCAGAAGTTGAGGTTTTGATGTGGCACAGATAATTTTCCATTGAGTTTTGCGGATACGTTGCGCACAGAAATTGTATGTGGTTTTCTCCCCCGAACGTTACGCCGAGTGATATCCAATGGTACGCTCTCAAGGCTATGAGCCTGGCTGAGCGTAACCAGTTTCCCACGCAGAGAATGAAACTTATGAAAAAAAAAGGGCCCATGTAAGAGGAAATATTTACATTGGATAGACCTAATCACCAAGGTGGAAGCTATGGTGTGCCGGTTTTGTCAAAAATCGTTGGCGGAGCCTTGATTATTGTGCTATTAAAATTCACGCCTACTTTAACCAAATTCGAAATGACATTGGTGATATCCAGTCCTGCAGTTTGCCAGGGTGTATGACGGGGCGAATGTATAAGCGCCCGAGAACCGGCTACCCAAATTTTTTTTCACGCAGAAACAGACATTGGAAGTATAAATTCTCCTCTTTTGCACAATACACTCTTCCATGCGAAGACACCATAAGAGAAAAAAAAAGTTCCAACAAAATGTCCTACGAAGCTGCGGAAACCCATCCTAGATATCGCAAATTGCATCAAAATTTTGCTTGTTATGCAGGGATGCTATGAGAATGTATTACCGTTGGTTATTGACAAAAGAGTGCGCAAAACGGTAAAGGAAAAAAAGAAGGTTAGTGCAAGAAGGAAATGTGGGCAGGGAGACTGTGAATTGGCTGCTTGCAGTTCTATTTGCTGCTTTCTTCGTTCGCTTTTTTGCTTTTTTCATGTTTATTTCTCTTTGTACCTTGATTTCTGGGTGTCTATGTAAAGGGGGGTTTCTGTATAAGAGAGGAGCTTCCCCGTAGGAGATTACCAATCAATCAATCGAGCACTCTCCCTCGCATTTTGCTTGTCATATTTCCTCTGCCAGATACCTTGCTTTTAAAAAAATTATTGGTGATATCATATATAGGAAGAGTAAGAAAACGGTCTGAATATCTCTAATTTTAACTTGAAACTATGGTTGTATTTTTAAAAGTTAATATCGCGGCATATTGTATAGAAAACACACGATACCGAACGAGTAAGACGAAGCCCAGAATGACTGGATGGACTCAATGCACCTAACTTCTCACTGGAACTTTGCGGAAAGCTGTTGTAACGCCCGCGAGGAAAGAGTGGAAGTCACAAAGATTTCCGGATGACCAAACCGTCAGATCCGGAATGTGGATAATTGACATTGATGAATAGTTTTTTTAAAATAGCCATCATACTGCCGAATATATCCTAACTTTTTATAAATATTCGGTATCCAGGTCTGCAATGGTGGGAGTACGGCCCAGCTCAATTCATCCTCTGTGGGTTCCACTAAATGCCAGATTCGAAGTGGACAATATATATAAAAGTAACCTGAGTATCAAATCGCGATAACTCGTTGGATCTTATTCATGTCTTACACATGATCTGCAGCATCACCAGCAGGTTCTGAAACTTTATCTGCAAGCCTCCGAAGCACTCAAACTCGGAGGAAGGATCAAAGGTCAAGATGTTTGCGACTATTTCGGTTTCGACGACAGTAGCATAGCCATACCCGCCAAATACTCCACATACTATTACTTGTAAAGCATTAGCAAAGCCCCATTTACGAGAAGAAGTTTATTTCTGTTTCGCCTGGTGCAGGGAATGCTTTAAATTATGTTGGATTTACAATTATCTTCGGGAAGTTGATCGGTTTACTTGTCGATTTTTTGGCCAAGGAGAAGCTTGAAAACGAATTCGGGATTTTTCGCACCAGAAAGCTTTTGGTAACACCGAGGCCCATGCCCCAGCCCCTATCGCGGAGAAGAAGGTGGCGTTGGATATGCCCCTAGGCGGAGTATTTGAGGATTTAAAGTTCCTGAAGTACGAAGTCTATTCGAAGGCATCATTACGAAAACCCCTCTGCTTTTGGAGGCGCTATTGAGAGGTTTTTGTACAGATATTGGGAGACGTTGCGAAGTGGAATACCAGTCTTGCCGAATGATATTCCATGATAGTCTTCCTTCGAGGGATTGATCATGTACTTAGTACACATGTACATGTACTAGGGGTATTCAGACTACCTGTTGGTTATTTGGCCAAGCACTTGTGGAATGGCCTAGATTCTAATTTGCTGATGAGAGTTTCGGAGGAGTTTCGGTCAACGACGATTTTTTACCGTTGAGGAGAACGGAGAACCATGTTTGAAAGCACTTACGGATAGTTGCGGACAAGATAGGTAACGTTCCTAGATGGCTAAGACCACGTGTGTTAGATCTACTAACGTATATCACGTGAAAGCGGGCCTTGGCATTCCCCGCCTAATTACACATTCCACAAGCAAACTCCACACAAAAACCATTGTTATGGGTAAAGTTAAGCTACGGCAACAAAATAATCGTAAAAACCGAGTCCAGAAGGCCATTCGGACTTTACAAGGTGGTCGGGAAACCTCATTTCGTGCCGCCGCCGAAGCATTTAATATACCCCGTACTACCCTCCTATATCGCTTCAAGGGAGAACGTTCAGCCCTGTCAAACTACACGTAGCCATCGTCAACTCCTCACCCCAGCTAAGGAAGATTCCGTTTCGTAATGGTGTAAAAAATTAGACGACTGGGGTTTTCCGCCAAGATTGGATTTAGTACATGGAATGCTCAATTCCCTTGTACAAAAAAAGACTGGCAAACCCAATGTAACTATCGGGAAGAACTGGTTTCTAAATCAACACTAAGACCTTACAATTAAATACAGCAAATGGCTGGATCGACAAAGGGCCTATGCAACCAACCCACAAGTCACCAACACAACCTTAAGTCTCATCAAATATGGAATATGGATGAAAAGGGCTCTCTTATGAGTATCGCAGCAAAGGCTCGGATCATATGCAGAAAGAGAAGGCGAAATCCAAATGTGACTCAGGATGGAAAACGGGATATGGTGATAGTTATGGAAACTGTCTCTGCCAGTGGCTAGGCGCTCACCCCTATGGTTATCAACAAAGGTAAAGTTCACTACCTAGGTTGGTATATCAACTTGGACGAGTCCGGAAAAGATGCCACATTTGTAATTAGTGCAAATGGATGGACAGATGACTATCTCGGCGTTCAATACCTCAAGGAGCATGACCCCCCCCCCCCTCCCCCCCAAAAGACAACAGCGTTAATTTGCGATGTTCCCCGACTCTTGATCCTGGATGGACACGGTTCTCATGTTACTTTTGAGTTTATACAATTCTGTGTAGACTATAACATTTTGCTTTTATGTATTCCATCCCATTGAACACACTTCAACCACTTGATGTTGGTTTATTTAGTTACAACATTATTACGGAAAAGCGGTTGATAATTATACACGGAGCACAAACACCGGGATTATATAAACGACCCATTTTCTACCACTCCTATTCGAAGCCCCGTAGTGCTACATTCACATGTCGCAATATCGAAGCTGCAATCGAAGCTACCGGTATCGTCCCCTTCATCCAAGAAAAGTTCTCTCAAAATTCCCCGCCACGGGTACAAACGCAAGACCGAGCCCAAGCGAATTCGACGAAGACATTATTCTACAAACTCCACACAATAACCGAGACCTCCGTCGTCGAATGCAAGCTATCCGGCAAAAATTGAGGAATGGAAATGCATCTTTGGAGGAGATGGAAAAAAATACTCCGTCGTCGGAACCATACAGCCGAGACCACCAATACCAAACTCGATATCGCAGAAGAAAATATCCGTCGCCTACGAAAATCAAAAAAAAAACTTGAAAAGCTCGAACTTTGAATGGTACTGTCACAACCGACAAGAGGTTAGGTCAGGAGAATTCGCGACCGTCCAACCCAACGACTCCATGTACATGTACAACACCAAGAGTAACGCCAAAGTCTGCTCTAAAGCAACCCACCCGCCATCAAATGCCTCAGAAAAGGTCGTTCGGATCGCTAAGCAGGCTGCTATCACAATGCCAGCAACTCAAAACCATGCGCCTCAACAATTGTGCACAAGGAATGGCAAAGGAAATTTTGATCTCGGATAGTGAGAGTGACGAAATTCACCACCTGCAACCCCACCACCAAGCAACAACCCGCGTCCACCTGTTCGCCTTGCAACACCCACTAATCGCCGCCTTCCCGACCGTCCTCTAACAATGCACCTTCGGTCTCGGAAGTGATTTTTTTTCTTTTGGTTCTCGATGTGGTAGAATTAATGAAAATGTAAACCCCTTCGCATAGAACTCACGCTTACAAATCAAGAATTTTTTTTTTTTTTTTTTTTTTTTTTTTTAATCCACTTGGTACTTGGGGATCGGGTCATTCCCTGTTCGTTGTTTCTTTTTTCAATTTTTTTTGTCGTAGATACGTGTGTGCGCACGCTGGCCCGCTTTCACCTGACATCCGTTAGTAAGGCTGATGAATTCTTGCAACACAAGAGCATACTTAACCAAACTAAATACGTGTAATTACTTCGTTATTAGCAGCAAAACTGCTTTACCAGGGGTGAAGTAATTTGTAAAAAAAGATAGAATTGACTACTTGCTAGATCAAAAGAAAGAGAAAGGCGTACATGTACATACGCCTACTTATTATATACACTTCTGCTAAGCCACGACAAAACGTAAACGTGTGCAAGACAAAAATGCAAACGTGCGCCAAGAAAAAAAGGAAAGACGGCGAAAAACAAACTCAGAAATCCTACACATGTACCCTCATACCGAGCACCTGGTCAACCCTACAACAAGGGGTATCCAGACCACCTGTTGGTTTGGTTGGTTGGCCAAGTAAATTCGAATTTGCCTAGATTCTGATTTTCTGATAAGGGCTTCAGAAGGGTTCGGAGTCAACGACAGTTTGTTGCCGAAATCGAATTTTGAAAAGCTTCTTCAAGGCAGCGCGTTGTAGATGGGACTAAGAAGCATTTAAATTACCAGTACGATAAAAGCCAATTTCACCAACACTGGGGCGAAGAAACTACGCTCCTACTTGAATTATTCATCTGAATGTCTAAAATTAAACAAATAAATAAAATAAAATAAAATAAAATAATAACCAGAGAAACCTTTAAAATTTGAGACGAATATTAAGATCAAAATAGAGAGCTTACCTCCACGGTGTTGGTCCAGCCTCCACAGAAAAAACCATGGCGCCCCGGCCCCCTTCCAATAATCGACTTGCATCTTCCAACCGGGATTCTCAGAGCTATTCTCCCAATAACCAATCATACTCCATTACTATAGCTAGTCTCAGTCGCCATCCTTCCCAACCAACCAACCAACCAACCAACCAACAGGTGGTCCGAATACCCCTACTCCAGGGTAGGTGTATATAACTCATGGGCAGCATTCTAAAAATAAATAAATAGAGAAACAAATAAACAATCAGGTACCAAGCACCCGCTAAGTGAAAAGGACATACGGTGCATGATCCCCTAGAAAGGTTTGACGTAATACTATGAGTATGACCGAGGCTGTATAGTATAGATATTTACTTAAAACCACAGGTCTGAATATGCCTGTTATGATTAGAAATTATCAAGATCAAGAAATGGTCAAAATGTCCGTGCGAAAATGGATAAATATCGACAAATAAGAACCTTGCAGTGGCAAAACCAATTTTCATTGCGTTCAAATCAGGCTCGTGTTCATATTCCTTTTCCAAAGCCTCTCATTTTTAACACTGAAAAAACCTCGAATGTCTTCTCCACTACAAGCCCTTGAGAACAAGTCTCCGGAAACGCCATTTCGCAACAAGATGCCTTCCAATGATTCTTTGCCAGTGCTCGAGTTAGACTCAGCTTTCAATAATCATTCCAACGTCGCAACCTCTGATTACTTTTTCAATCTAGAGAGCGATACTTGCTCATTGATCAGCGCTGCCAGAAACAATACGTTCGAAAATGGTCGGTGATACCATGGATACAAAGAAGTAAGAAGCCAATGCCTATACTCCGGACTTTTGGACGTTAACCGGAACCTCAACTCAGCAACTAATACAATTGTATAGGGTAAATACATGATACCAAACTATGAAACCGAACACGAGCGGATGAATTTATTTCATCATTGCATGTTATTGTCCTTGCATGGGGAGCTGTTTGTTGCACCCGTAGGAAAGGAGTGGAGATCCCAAAGGAGTTTAGGTGTTGGCACTGGATAGGGAATATGGGCAATAGATACCGCGGAGTATGTTCGGAAATAGTTAAAAAAATTTCCGAATATGTCCTAACTGTCTATGCATGGAATCTACCCCGAAGCTGAGGTCATTGGAGTTGATCTCACTGCAATCCAACCCCAATTGGTTCCTCCGAATGTCAAATTCGAAGTGGGCGATATAGAAGAAGACTGGACATATAAGGATAATTCATTCGATTTGATCCATATCCGGCACATGGCAGGTCATATCAACGACTGGCCAAGATTGTACCGACAAGCTTTTAAAGCACTCAACCAGGAGGCTGGATCGAGATGCAAGACATTTGCGACTATACTTCTTCCGACGACAATAGCATACCTAACACATCTGCTGTGTTCAAGTGTGTCGAAACGCTTGAGAAAATATCGCTTATGGCAAGTGGCAGTTCAACACAGTAGCATCAGGTGCTGCGGGTGCCTTGAGGCGTGTTGGGTGTGTTGATGTCGGCGCGACGGTGACCAAGTTGCCTTGTGGCCGTTGGCCAAAAGGAGATCATGACAAAATATTGGGCATGTATTGGCAACAACATACTTTGGATGGTATCGAAGCTTTCACTTTGGCGCCTTACACACGCGTTCTGGGGTGGGACAAAGAGGAACTTAGTAAGCTTATAGTTGAGGTGAGCGCGGATTTAAAGAACCCGAAGATTCATGCCTATGCGAAACTCTATTGTACATACGGAAGAAAGCCATGTTCATAGTTGTTGGTGTATTGTATTTCAGCTGTGACATCCTTGTCTATATTTCGTAGCGGTTGAAGATTTGATTTAATATAGACAATTTTCATTGATATTTGAGGATACGTTGCGCATAGAAATTGTATGTGGTTTTCTTTCCCAAATGTTCCACCGAGTGATATCCCATGATACGCTCTCAATGCTATGAGCCTAGCTGAGCGTAACCAGTTTCCCGTGCAGAGAAGGAAACTAATAAAAATAAAAAGCCCATGTAAGAGGAAATTTGAAGATATTTACATTAAATAGAACTAACCACCAAGGTGGAAGCTATGGTGCACTGGTTTTGTTAACTCTTTGGCGGTGCCACCAACTTGGTCACGGTGAGAATTCACGGCTACTTTAACTAAATTTGGAATGGCATTGGTGGTATTCAGTCCTGCAGTTTCCCACGGTGCATATTAATGGCCGAGAGCTGGCTACCAAAAATTTTCCCCAATGTTTCCAATAGGCCAGGCCGACCGGGCTTAGGGGGCAGCCTGGCCGGTCCGGCCTACCTTAGCGTAGGCTTTTTTTATACTGGCCTGTGTATCTGTAGGCCGGCTTATTGAAGTATTCCTCTCCATTCTGCGGAAACTAGACATACCTCCTCCGATTTTTTTTTTTTTTTTTTCGCCTGAAAAATATCTGGAACACCTTTTCTAGCCATGGCAGGATTACTTCCTAATGTAGGAGTGGCAGGACTTAGGGTATTACTTGGAGTAGGGCTTGTGGCCACATCTACCGCTATATGCAGAAAGTTGTTATTGGCGATAAGTCTGGGATTCATCGGCACCGACTGTTGAGAGGCAGATTCTTCTAGACGTAAAGTGCAAATCGAGTAGGAAGGCATTTCTGTAGATGGTGACGGAGTCGCTGGGTCAGACATCGTAGGTAACAGAGATTGTCGTGTTAAAAAAAAAAAAAAAAAATCCCGCCGATAAAGTTATGTATCAGGTAACTTCGACACCAACAGCAAATGTATAACTCCTTATACGGATGGGGAGCTTAGCGAAAACATTACTCCGCAATCATGCAGACATACACAGGAGCCCGCCGGCGCCTATGCGGGCCGGCGAATCATTGGCCCGGCCGGGCCCAAGCCAACAAGAGCTTCGGCCTGGCCTGTCTAGCCTACAGGCCTGCAGGCCGCCTCTAGGCCAGCCTGGCCTATTGGGAACACTGATTTTTTTTCACGCAATAACATGTATTGGGTGTATATGCTCTACAGTACCCTCCAATAAGTAAGCATACGATTTTCTTGGCGTTCTTGGCTGTCACAACCAAGTACATAGCTAAATTTGTAGCTGGAATTCTAGCTTCGCTCAACATCACAATCTACAAAGGGTACTAGATGTTTGTCCAGACACCAATTTATCCCTTCTTAAGCAAAAAACCTAGTATAAAAGTTCTCTGTGGAAAATAATACACCTTTTATTTTAAGTAGATAAATACAAGAAAATGCCAATATTGTTAGTTGTACTACTATAATCCTTTTCCATACATCCAAATATTATCTGAAGGGTATAGTAAAGATATATAGTTATCTTGACTCATTATTTTATTTTATTGAGCTAAGGTTTTTTGATAACCTAGTACCCTAAACTATTTTCCTTTAGTGCTTAACAAGCAGCTATCATAGTCTTTTATATGTACACTTTTACTAAGGAGGTGTAGGGCAATGTGGTAATCTCTCTTAGAAAGGTATATAAGGTACCTCTTTCCCCACTTAGAGAGCTTTAGAGATATACTAGGGTAGGGTGCATTACTAGTGTACAGAACTAGGCTAGAGGGATTTAGGTATTCATAGTCTCACTTAATATCTAAAATAGTAGGCTTAGGTATCCCTATCTTTTATACAATTTTCTCTTAGAATATTACTCCTTAGATAGGGTGATAACTTGTACATACTCTGCAGGGAGCCCTAATTTTGCTTGTAAGTTATAATAGGTAGTTGATTATTCCTAGAATATATTTAGTTACAATGGAAAAATTTTTATTTTGGTAGGGTGCAAAATTCAGGTAGGAGTATAGTAAGGCTAATTGTATAAGTACCTAAATATATGCTATGCATACTGACAGTTATTTCAAAAGTATACAAACACTTTTCTTAGCATTTTTAGCTATTATCAATAGAATACTAGTAAAGACAATGCTGGTTATATCAAGCTCAAGTTGTTACAAGAACCTCTCTATAAGTTCCATATACCAATTGGCTATCCTACATAATATCTCAAATTACCTATGAGATATAGGCTGAATATTAGATAACTTACCTACAAGGTAATCCTCAATATCATGTACTATGTACTAATCTCTATTCAAGATCTAACTTAAGAGTTATTGCTCTTCAAGTCAAGTTAACTGAGAGACAAAACCTGGGGATCATATAACAAACTTATAAGGCAACCCTTAATATCATATAATATATACCAATCTCTATCTAAGATCTGACTTGAGAGTTACTACTCCTTTGAGATAAGTTACCTAATTATGGATAGATTAAGGGAACCACTTACCTAAATAATATATAGGGTTAGTTGTATACCTATGAATAGCTGTACTACCCTCTAGATCACTTGATTAACTTCTATTATAAGGTAACTAGGATAATATAAGAGAGGCAAATCTGTATATAATAGGTAAGGTTTACCATGTACAAAACTAGTTAGTATTAGAAGGTGGAAATAGAATAAATAGGCCTTAGTAGGATAACAAATATAATAAGTAGCCTATATCTTGCTTTGTTAGTCTTAAGGATCAGTGATGTAGATAATGAGCTTTATATAATTATAATAAGGACATTGTAGAGGTAGCCAAGTTAGGCCTACAGTAATAGAGATTAGGATACTAATAAGGTAGGGTTAGGTAAGCCTATAGTATCAGAGATAAATGTACTAAGGTAGGGTCAGCTAGGCCTAAGGTAATAGAGATGAAGATACTACTAAAGTATAGTCAGTTAAGCCTATAGTATTAGAGATAAAGATACTGCTAAGGTAGGGTTAGTTAGGCCCATAGTATTAGTGATAAATATACTATGAGATAGGGTTAGTTATGTCTATAGTAATAGAGATAAGGATACTATACTAAGGTAGGGTCTATTAGGCCTAAAGTAATAGAGATGAGGATACTACTAAGGTGGCCTCAGTTAAGCCTACAGTATTAGAGACAAAGATACTACTAAGATAGGCTTAGTTAAGCCTACAATATCAGGGATAAAAATACTGATAAGGTAGGCTTAGTTAAGCCTACAGTATTAGAGATGAAGATATTACTGAGGTAGGCTTATTTAAGCCTACAGTATAAGAGATAAAGATACTACTGAGGTAGGCTCAGTTAAGCCTACAGTATTGGAGATAAAGATACTGCTAAGGTAGGCTTAGTTAACCCTTATAAAGGATAACTGCTTCAGTAATATAACTACTCTTCAGTCTGTATTAGGGTTTTAGGGTAAATCAGGATAGAAGAAGATACACAACTCTTAAGAGGACTCAAGAGGTGTGTATAGAGCAAGGCAACAATGTGCTGAAGGTTTATAGGATTAATTCTTTATTCCTATGGTATATACTTAAGATACTATATAAAGCAGAAAGAAAAGAGAGAATTTGCATTTCCTATTTAATATAGTTTTACATCTTTCCATCATCCAGTGGGGAGTTTACACTTATCTAAAAGCAAAGACATAACCGAAAGATGAAAGATGACTCTCACCACCTAAAAAGAAAGAAAAGAAAAGAAGAAGAAAAAGTAAGGAAAAAGGAAAGAGAAATAAGTGAGAAATAAATAGAGAAGAAGTTTAAAGAGATCCATCACCAATTTACTATAAGCACCTTCTCCTTTTTCACACACTGTACTCTAGAGGCCTAACTTCATCTAACTACTTCTACCTTGCTCTTTCTACTAACAATATCAGAGGGGGTGGTGGTCTTCATCCTTGGTCTAGGGGTTTTTCAATTCCCTTGTCTACTATCTTTTTCTAGAGGTTGGGGTCCCAGTATAGAATGTATTTGAGGTCTTTTCCTTGGTATAGGAGCTGGACTTCACTTGTTAGGTAATATTTGAGGAGGTAGTACTACACAGACTAGTCCTCTCCACACATATAGATATTGGATTCTCAGTTGAATAGGAGGAGGTTAGCGATATAGTAGTGACCAGTTCAGAACTAGTAGGCCCTGGAGGCATGGTATTTGTCCAGCACTAAGTAGGGGTCTTTCTTTTTGATAGGCTTATTAGCATATTCTGTGAACTATTTCCATAGGTGCTCCTTAGTTTCTCTCTGGATAGTCCCTCAGGTGATCTCTCTTTTAGACTTCTGAGACTTTACTTGTTTCTTCTTAGGCTTTTTAGACTTAATCTTGGCTAGTTTGTCAGCTATTTTATTGCCTTCTATTCCTTGGTATCCTAGGACCTATTTGATTATGGTTTGGATGTTGTACTTCTGTAGTTTTCAGTTTATTTCAAATATTTCTTTGGTGATGTACTGGGTATGATCTAGCATTGTGTTGGCTACTGCTGTGATCGTAGCTTAGGAATTGGAGAAGATTTGTAGGGTGTAGTTATTGTGGTATAGTTTTTGGTCCAGTTATATGCAAGCTGGAATGCTGCTTTGATAGCTTCGATTTCTCCATCGAATACTTATACTTTAGAGCCCAGGGATTTAGTGACCCTCTTTTTCACTCAACTGGGGCTGTGGTATAAGACTACTGCCATTGCTACTTGATTGTAGTTGCTGACTGTTGAGGTATCTGTAAAAATCGAGACTATGCTCAGGGGGAAAGTTCTGGGCCACATTCTACAGGCATCCTCTTTGGTCTAGAACTTAGTGATGATGGGCTTTCCTTCAGTTCTAATTAGCCATAGTTAAATGGTATGTAGGAGGGTATAGTTTATTAGCATTTCTCTGCTGATGCTCTCTCTAATAGTTCCTATTAGGGCATCAATTTATAGCTGTCTCTTTATTGACTAGAGGGATTCTTCCATTTTCTATTTAGGAGTCCTTAGGGGGTAGTACTTATCTCATCCTCTTCCTAGGAGGTTTGGTAGGCATTCGTAGTTTGGGTGTATTTGGTCTATGGTGAGCATTCTGGCTCTATAGTTAGCTTAGTACCAGTAAATTTGGAGTTCAGCTAGGGGAAGTTTTACTTTGATCAGGCTTTTCTTATTTCCAGTTGACCTGTGCATTCTGCATGCCCATTTTATAGCTCTGGCTAGGATTTTGGCTAATGTATCCACTACTCTTTGTATGATCTTGTGTAGGTGGAAGGTGTCCACTTCATATATTAGTGATAGTACTACTACTGCTCTAACCAGTTTTAGCACTATGAAGGGGTTAAGTCCTTTTACTCCTGTTAATAGTCTTTGAATTCTGGAGAGGGCATTGCTTGCTACTCCTGCCTGATGTTGTGTGTACTGGAGGTATAATTCTTTTTTGTCCATAATTACTTCTAAGTAGCGCAGGTGTACTAAATGTTCGATCTGGCTTCTTAAGACTTCGACCTTAGGCATTTCTTTGCTTCCTAGGTACAGGTGTTAGAGTTCCACTTTCCCCTCTGATAGTGAAAGTTTCTTTCCTTGAGCCTTTCTTCTAGTATATTTTTATAGAAGTTTTCCAGCTTTGTCTTGTTTTCCCCATAGCTATTCCCTACCACTAATATACATATGTCATCAATGTAAATGAAAAGTTTTTCCCCTGCCCTGCTGTTCCTAGTAAGTAATTCTACATGGATATTAAAAAGGAGGCGGGAGATAGGAGATCCCTGTGATACTCCAGTGTATACCTTATAGAACCTCATCTTCAATCCCTTATCATATAACGCTAGATCTCTGTTTGTCAAGAAGTCCTTTTTCCAACTGACAATGTATTCTAGGGTGTCATGTTCTCTAAGGATTTGTAGGAGTATTTCGAAGTAGAAAGAAAAAGAAATATAGGACATGTAGATTTCCTTCTCTTATATACCAACTGCTAAGAGTACTGCCTCCCTTCTAGAGTAGTCTCTTTCAAACCTATTTTATCCATATGACCCTTTTCCTATACGTGATTCAATCTAAACAATATTCTCATGACCTCTGCAAGGTAGATAGCTAAACCTAAGTGACCATACATGACCAAGTGATACTTCATGATTCATAACATGGAATTCCAAAGAACATCACTGATAATAGGAGACCCAAAGGGAATATGACAAGTAAGAAAGTACATGACCATGATTCATTACAACCCTACAGTATTAGAGATAAAATTACCACTGAGGTAGGCTTATTTAAGCCTATAGTATTAGAGATAAATAGACTACTGAGGTAGTCTCTATTAGGCCTACCTCTTCTTATCCTGTATCCTTTTTTACCCTTAAATACACTAAAGGGTATCTAGGATTATATATACAATAACCTTGTTCAAACTATATAGTATCACTTTTATACAAGTATCTCTTTTCTTCTTCTAATGTGGTAAGATTATACTATATACTTATTGTATACTTAGTGAAGATTACCTAGATCACCACTAGTATAACTTCCTATTTAATCCTAGACTATACTTATATACCACTCTAATATAACCAATCATATCATAATTGTAGGATCAACTTACACAGGTTTTATTAAAGCTTATACTGAGGTATACTATACTATACTATATTATATAAGCCTACTATAGTGGCTTCAGCATTATATCTATATAAAAGTTACCCTGACAGTGCTTAGCAAATGAAGGTACATACCTGACACTCCTATAATATGTGAGTATGTCCTTGCTTCTTATCAGGTATAAATGCCCTATCTACATTGTAAGTGATCAAAATAGGAAGTTATTTGCAGCTTCAGCATCATATAGGGTGAGGATAGTTTAGTGGTATAGCTGTCCTAATGTTATTGTATAGTAACATACAATGTTATAGGTTCAAATCCTGCTCATGCCATACCTTAGTACTATGTTTCTCTAATTGGTTGTAGGTTTTATAGTATGAGCAAGTTTTCCCTAACTACATATATTTCCCTTATTAGTAGTTGAGTCCATGTAAGCGAATGCAACCGATGACCTTAATGGCTATATGATGGTTACCCTAACAGTGCTTAGCAAATAAATGTACATATCTGATGCTCCTATAATATGTAAATATGTCCTTGCTCCTCATCGAGTATAAATACCCTATCTATTTTGCAAGTGATCAAAATAGGAAGTTAATTACAGCTTCAGCATCATATAATAATAGTCATAATATATAGTATACTAGTATGCTAATAGCTTAACATTATACCATTATTAGGTAGGGCCCTTTAGTACCTTAAGTAAGACTACTATATAGTCAGTATTTATAATACAAGTAACCATACTACCAATAACAAATGAATAATACTTTGTAATACACTAAATAAACCTATTTTGATAAAAAAAACATAAAAAACTAAAATGTATTTATGTAATTATAACTTCTTTTTAATTTACAACTTATGTACTAAAAATTTTAATTTTTTCAGGGCCCTTTATATTTATATAGCACTTGTAGCAGATATCATGTTAGGTAACAAAAAATATTTGTTGAATAACATATATTTAGTAATTATATTTAGCTGGAGACATCTCAGATATGCTATTTTGTAAAGCAGTAGCTTATACTTTCATTTATTATATTTTTAAGGCTATAAAATACTACTAGGCAGCATATGTAAAATCTCTATTAGTGGAGCATCTGAAACTCAAAAGTACTCTTACATGCAAAATGAAGTAAAATTTTCACATTTTTAACCTCTTGTTTTACTTACTATACAATATCTTTCCTCGATTAAGGATGATATATGAAATTATTAATATGAAGAAGCTATTCTGTAAACACCAACCCTGTATACAAAATTGTATTAAATAAAGTAATTTTATTCTGCATATATATAGATTAACATATACTTTATTCATCCTGATATGATCTTATCAATAAGTACTTTCAAAAGATAAAGGAGCTTGAGAAAATAGGAATTTTTTGCGTTTTATCTTCAATTGAAAAACACATTATATTTACAGAGAATACATTTTTAATTTTCAGTATTTTCTATTGAAACCTCTTCCTTTGGTGTGTCCAGGAGTATTATGTATCTGGCATCAGTAGTGGAGTTCCTTGAACTTGATATAACCAGCATTATCTTTTGCGGTATTTCCAATAGGGGAGTTCAGAGTTCAGAACCGGGCTTCTCAAAAACGGCGTTTTATTCTCGCTTCGCTCTGGATGGTCGCTTATTTTATCCTGCGAACGATGCTTAGTACTATCTTAAGCAGGACCAAGTGGCGTCGGTTATCGGCGTAGCATTTTAAATGCATCCTGTGATATATGTTCGTAGTCACTAAGAATCCATAAGGTTATATTGACTTTGACCTTGCACCATAGTGCTCTACACCGAAACATAGAGGACGCAATTGTAATACAGTGCCCCAGAAGTGCGCGCTTTTATATAATGCCAAGGAAAGTGCCCATCCTGCTTAAAGCGTCCACTCTGAACTCCCCTATTGTGAATGTATAATAATTATTCATTATAATTTACACTATATAAAGGTTGCAAAAGTTCGCCGCATTTTCTCCCTCCCCCCCCAACATGCGAAGACGCCGTAGGGGAAAAAATGTTTTCTCAACGAAATATCCGGCCAAGCAGCGAAAATACGTCCTAAATAGCTTAAATTGCATCAAAATTTTGCTTGCAACGTAGGGATGCCATAGTAAATATTCAACTGGAATTGTGGGGGGTTTTTTTTTTCCAAGAAGAGACTGCAATTCCAACTTCGTAGGCAGGAAATAAAAAATCGAGAGAAATTTTTTGCACCTCTTCAGAAATTAGCATAAATAAAACATGAGTTTGCTTTGATCTAGATAATTAACTTTCTTCGATGATTGTTGAAGTTGGACAGGATTTGTTTTCAATCCTCATAGATAGTGCTACGTTTGAGGAGAAATTATCGGAGTGTTGAATATAGTCATAGCCAAGAAAGCCACTTTTCACGGCACAGTAGCAAAATGTGAAGCAGGTCCAATATATTTTAAAGAAGTTCTCGGAAATACCACGAGACAGCAGCTTCAATTATGAAATTACTCTGCATGGACTTCGCAGTGCTCCGCCATAGCTTCAGAATACTAAGAAACAGATGCGTGTGGGCGGGCCCTCTTTGTTAGGTGCAGATTGGGAGCGCAGAGTGTGCAGTTTTGGAGTATATATTCAAAGCAAGTAAGGCTGTCAAGGTAGAAAAAATTTCTACGCGCAGAAAGCGAAGAAAGCGTTCCTGCGCTTAGCACTTAATCACTCCAATCTGCAGAACTGAATACCGCTACTAGATTTCATGTGCAAGAAAAATTACTCTCTGAATTTTAGTACTTTACCCTCGGCGACACGAATCCTGACAGGGCCGTCAACGAGCGTTTAACATAAGTCATTTTCTATAGCAATGTAGAAAGAGCAAGGGGGCTGAACATGAGAATGTAGAGAAGTCCCGCACATACCAAAAGCTAAATTTAATATACCCAATTATGTACATGATATCATTTTGGCTTCATGCACGAATATCAAATGTTAAGAAAATCCGTGCTCGCCATCCAGATGCTCATTTATCCTCTCCTCCTCTATAGACTTGTCGCATATCGGACAAGATACCTTTTTCTTGTTTTTCTTCTCGGGGGTGAATATTTCGATCTCGTCATCTTCTCCCTCTTCTTTCTTCCTTCGTTTCATCGCAACCTCCCCCTCCTCAGACCCTTGTCCACCTTCATATTCATCTCCAGTCTCAATCAAGATCCTTCCTACTTTGCTCTCCCGCGTCGAAAAGGAAGCATCACTCGTGGTTTCTCGAATCACCCATTTGTCCAGCCTTGAATTCTCCTTCTCCTTTCCTTTTCCGTTCATTTTCCGTTTATTGGGATTTGGTGGTGGTTCGGCAATTTTAGTCCAGGCTCCACCACAACTTTGTTCATGCACTGCATACCAGGTATCGGAGGGGCCGGGGGGGCGGTTCATTGCTGCTGGAGTCAGTACCGGACGAATGATTAGCTCGAAGAGGCCATGAGGGATGACACCTCTTTTTACAATTCCAAAGAATGGAGGATTATTTATGCAGGGTCCACTGCAATGCCATATATGCGTACGGTAGGAATCGACCTCGTCGTGGAAAGTGTGGTATACAGTGACTGAGGATTCCGTTGCCGAGTCAGCAATCTGGGTATTTCTCTGAAGATGGGCACGGAGAGGAAAAGGCTTACTGTTATATTTATATTTTGCGCCATGCTTATTTATTGCATGGGCCAGTCGTACTTTATATAAATTACAGGTATCAGTTGGTATACTAGTTCCAGGTGGTAGCCCAAAAGTAGCAGCGGTAGCATACAAAATCCAATTCCATGACCCGAAGGATCATCTCCTCGAACATGTTTACCCCCAGCTACGAAGAAGTATGCGTGTATTGACCTGAATATCAATCGAAGTTAACACATCAATCTAGTATACTTAATTGTTTAAAGCCGTGACAGGCGCCAGGCGACGTACTCATGTATCAGGGTATTGACTGTGTCCTCTCTGGGTCGATATTTTAGCAAAGCTTCCGAAAGCTTCACTTTAACCTCCTTCGGCGAATTTCTGTCTTCCTTTCTCTTGAGCTCGCATATACCGGCGCATCTATGGCAGAAAAGCGTCAAGATTCAGTGCGCGCATTATATTCGTAGAGCAGAAAGATAAGTCCAAAAGAGCCGAACTTACAGTGTCAGCTTCTTGGACCAAATCAACTCTGCAGTTCCCTCCAACAGACCCCGAAAATAAAGCGCGTCATAAGCTTTATACAAGCTTTGAATGTCCTCCACAAAAGGAGTTTCAGCGCTAAGGATTACGTCGATAGTGGACAGAGCCGCTTTCTGTGATTCGGACAAACGAGCTTCTGGCACGAACGTAGCTATGGCGAAGTCGGCAGCCTCATCGTCTGTTAGTTTTTGCATGGCTTTCACGGTGCATTATCGTTATCAGCGTTGCGGTAATTATAAAGGTTTGCAGGGGGTGGCGATTGAGCTCAAATTAAGCATTTGACGTGGAACCGCTAAATTAGTGCAGAGCGAAAGCCGACGTGGAGCACTTAAAGTTGACAACACGCCGATAATGCGACGCGACTTTCCAAGAACACGTATCAGTTTGACGTTCTAGCGGCTGTACTTGTACCAAGTACAACCAACATTTTCCTTCAACCGGTAAGATACTCTTTCGTTTCCCAGAGCGACCCAGAAACTGACCTATCTCCGGAATTGTCCTCAGCGATCGCCCAGCAAGGATCTTCAGTCGCGTCCAGAAGCTGCGCTGCACACGCCCGTCATCGCCATGATTCCAGCATCGCCTTCGTCAAGGGCTCTACAGCCAAAAACACCCGCCCAAGCCCAGCAATTCCCTAAACCCCCCCCTTCACCTACTGCAAAGCCCGCTCGAAAGCAATTGCGTCGAAACTCTCCAGCGGCCAGCAAGCGTAGGGCTCAAGATGAACTCGCGAAGGCTGCACAACTGGCCCACGGACGTATGATATCGGAGTACAAACTTAAATCTGCCTGGGAATCTATTTTTGAACGCTACAGCAAAGATTTTGAGGGAATTGCGGATGAGATAGACCCTGTTACTGGAAAGATTGTGGTCGACAATGGACATTTGCGCGGAATGAAAGACGATAGCGATGATGACAATGGGGAGAGTTTCGGATGGGGAGAGATCGTGGGTGTCAAGAAAGGAAAAAAGAGAAAACGCGGCGCGGGAAAGGAGAATGTGGAGAAGGGCGTCAAAATTATAAAGACTTTTATTATGGAGGAGAAGGGCGAGAACTGGGAGAAAATGGCAAATGGTAGAACTCCGAATTGCAAAATTTGCAGGGAAAGGGATGAACTGGACGATTCCAAATGCCCAAATTGCGCCAGCAAGGAAAAACAAACGACGCAGAACTCGTCTCCCGCCGCAAGAAGATCACCGAAGCAATCAGTCTCTAATTCTACAATCTCATTTAGCGAGTCTTCGGAACTTTTCCAAGACGTTCCACGAGTCGCTACAGATATTCAGGCGTCTTCCCCAAAGAAAAAGGTTTCACCAGCTAAAAGTCCCCGGATCCCAAAAATTTTAGAACCTGAGAAGCCCGATGAAACACATGCGGATTCTTTGGAACATTCTTCTGCAGAAACCGTAAAAGGAAAATCGCCTAAAAAAATTCCTTCGGACACCTATATCCTCGAAAAACTCGGTTCCCAAGAAACGGAAGTAATAGAAATGTTCGCGAAAACTCGAATCCAACCAAACAGCACGGTCGTAACTGATTCTAACCTTTCAGAACCAGCCATCAAATCAGAACCATCCAGCGAAGGAGCACCCGCACCCCATTATCGGGAAAACGACCTAAATAAAGGTGCCTCCACACCAACAAAAACATCACCATCTCCAACACCCCAACGAAACCCCTCTCTCCAGCTCCCCATATCCCCCTTACATCCTTCCTCCATTCGCTCCTCCCCACCACATTCTCCCACGCATCCCGCAGAATTACAACCCGTCGCGGAGCCGCAACCTGGAGAATATCCCTTCCCCACCGCACCCCATGACTCGGACCCCGAACTTCCCCTCCCCCTCTCCAAACTCAAGCTCCACTCCATGCGCAAACCTCCCACCCCACTCCCACAACCGAAAGCCAACGCTCGCCCATCCTCGACCCCCGCCCGCTCCAGCTCCCTTAACCCCTGGGCACCCCCCGACCCTATTTCAGACCCCTTCTATAATCCCATGTGGAGCGACCGCCACCCCGACGGCACCCCCGAAAAATTCAAGGGCCCGCGAACACCCTTCACGCTGCGGGCTCCCCCTAGTGTAACGGCCCGAAAGTCCCAGACGAAGGTCCTACAGTCGCCAAAGCGCGCAAGTGCTAAGCAACCGGCTTCAACACCTGCAAAACAACTTAAGACACCGAAGCCGAAGAAAAGCGCGGAGAAAGGAAGAGGCGATATAACCCCCGGCTGGACATTCACCACGACGGCGAAGAAGCGGAGAGGGAAGAGCTTGCTGAGTCTGGTGGACGATGAGGTGGGCCCCAAGATGGAAACGCAAGAGAGAGAGGTAATCGCGTCGCCTGTTCTACAGAGGGGCGGCGCCCGGGGGGGAAGGAAGTTCCCACTGGATATGGAAATCCGGGAAACGCCGCCGCTGGAGCTCGACTTGCCGGTTAGCTTGCCGAAGAACCTGGAAATTGTTGAAGTTAAGGACGAGCCGGAAGCGGATGAAGATAGAGGTATAGATACGCCGGCGACACCGGGCGAGGCTAAGTGTGGTGAGAAAGGGTTCAAGTGTAAGAAGGTGTTTTGCTTCAAATGCATAGAGTTGGAAGGCCAGGAGGATGATCTGGCTTAGAGGTTGATATGCGGGGTTCTTGTTTGTCTCCCTGTTTTTGTTTTGTTTTGTTTTCATTGGTTCTTTGGGTACGGTTTGGAGCGGCTGCTGCTTATTTGAAATTGTTTGATTGGATGGAAGGTTGTGAGAGGTACTCGAGGAGAGTATATCCTTGATGTAGTCGGAAATCGAATGTATACGAGTATATGAGTATATATAATATCATCATTATTAATGATTGCTTTTTTTTTTTTTCTTTCCCCCCCCCCCCTCTTCCCTCCTTTTTTAGGATATAATCACATCCCAAGTACGAAAGTTAACCGCAAAGGCAGAATCCAGCACAACAAGAGAATCAAAATCTCTCAGGGGAGCGCTCGAGACCAACCCGCGCTGCAAATCCATGGAAATCTTGGTTGTGGCAGGCGCACTGTGGATGCAGTGCCAAAGACTGTATTACCCGGTGCATCATCAAAATTCACTTGTCTCAACCTAACAAAATGAACCGAAGACTCCCAAATTGCCCGAATATCCATACTTACCGCTATTGCACCTCATAAACCCCTTGCAGGTCCCCGGCTTATGACCTGAGGAAGTGAGCGAATTGGTAACAGGACTCCTTAGGTAATTTTTTTCCCTCTCCCTTTTGAGTGTAGGGGGGTTAGCTAGTACTCTACACAGATGTTTCCTTAGCACACCGAGTGCCAAGCCATGCATACATCAAGCACCGCAACGCACAACCACCTCCATTCCCATCTCCATTTCGTTTCCGTTTCCATTTCGATTCACTTCCGCAGCCGACCAAGCCAACAACCTACGCACCTCCCACACGCTTCGCTTTCCTACGACCTGCAATTTAACTACAACCACTAAATTCATAAATAGATAAAAGAGGAGTCACGAGCAAAATACCATCAAAAATAATTCCACATTAAGCGCACACACCTCCAATTCCAAATTCCAGCTGCAATGTTCTAATTTTATTTCCTCCTTTCATCACATCGTTTCTATATTACATATTTTTTTTTAAAAAAAAAAAAAGAAAAAAGAAAGAAAAAAAAAAAAAAAGAAAAAAAAATAATAATCACCTGTATTCCTCATCGGGACAATCCTCACGACATTCCTCCACCTGCCCATAACCAGGGTGTCTGCGGAAAACTGCTCCCCTCATCTTTATTCAACAGTACCTTACTCAGCTCCTTCCTCTTCCCCAGAAAAGCGGAGTGGGAGGCTTCACGAGAGGACGGGGGGGACTCAGACCATGTTAGCTCCGTACTTGCACATACATCAGCATTGCCTTAAAACCTCTGGACAAAAATTACCTTCAAAGGGTGACTCTAAGATAGTTAGTAATTTGCTGCCGATGGATAGCTACGAGGGAGCTAGGAGGGACCACCGCGATGCCTAGGGCTTCAATTAATTGTTGGCATTGTAGGACTAGATGAATCCGAATATTAGTGTTATTCCAGAAAGACAGGGGAGAAGAGGTGTTCTAATATTGATGGGGCTTGGCGCCCGTTCGTCGACGCACGCCAGGTACAAGATTTAGGAGTGTTCATCTCTTGAGTAGTTATAAAGATGGAGGGGAAGGAAGCTTTGGCTGTAGGACTCTAAGTAGGCTGTTAACAAACGATTGCTATTACATTGCTCCTTTTTCTTTTCTATTTCTTTTCTATTTCTTTTTCCTTTTTTTTTTTTTTTTCTTCTTCTTTGGTGGAGGGGATAGTTGAAGTGCTTACAAAGCTAAGGGGCCAAAGCTCAAAAGTTATGGTGCTGCAATTTCTAGCACAGATATCCGCCATAATCCTAGAGATGACCCCTATACATGGTGGTTCATTTGTGTAGTTAGTAGGAACAAGGCTCACCTCTCCTCTACTATAAATGCTAGGCAACATCAATGCTATATATGCTATTAATGATACTAGAGCCAGTACCTATAGATGGTAGAGTTGGAAACAGCATTGCTCTAGGCATTGTATAATGATGTTAAAGCTAGAGATGCTAGATTAGTGGGAAGGTTTGCAGCAGGGTTAGTTGAATAGGTAGGGGAGAGCAGTTACAAGGGTAAGTAGCTAGTGGAAATAGTATTATAGAAGGGCACCAGCAGAGTTATAGGTAGGTTTAAGGGAGGAGGGGGAGTAGACTAATAAGTAGGCTAGAGGAAGAAGAACTATCCATGATTTATGCAATAGCTTAGTGCTACTAGAAATAAAGTATAAGTATATAGCAGCTTTATAAAGGTTGTAAAGGGATTAGAAAAACATTCAACTGTGAACATCATAGAAAAGCAGAGAGAAAAAAACACCGCATCACCCATTACCACTCGCATCATTCCATCCCGTCCTGCATATGAAAATTACACATCACAACAGCGCCTTTACTTTACGCTGATAAGGGACCACGTCATTCTGGGTTTTTTTTTTTTTTTTTTTTTTTTTTTTTTTTTTTTTTTT
>JABYPW010000270.1:0-30576 GCA_016880775.1 Phymatotrichopsis omnivora | reverse complement strand
CACAATGGCCGTATGAAGGGTTACCCTGACGGCGCTTAGCGAAGTATCGCTCCACCTCTACTTAGGCCATCCGATTAAGTTCGCGCAGCAGCCGCCCGGTAGATGAGTGTGACCGATGGAAAAGAGTTTCGATGCTCTCTTGTCTTTCCTTCCTTTCTTCCTTAGCTTCGAGACTAGCTTCGAGTCTTAAGAATATATTTCGCCTTATCTTTGCGACTTATTATCTTCGTTCCAAATCTCTTAGTAGACGTAGGAAACATTTGTTTAGTTGAGAAGAATAAGTTGAGATATCTGAGTTCACTCAGTAATACTTATAGCTTCGTGCCTACTTGTGTTTACTGAGCCATTCTACCTCCTGAGATACGCACCGATAACAGCCTGCCAGCATTGAGGCTAATGTAATTCATGATACCCATGAGTGATGTATTATGACCTGATATCCCTTATAACTGTTATGATAC
Source organism: Phymatotrichopsis omnivora (assembly GCA_016880775.1). Taxonomy (NCBI): domain Eukaryota; kingdom Fungi; phylum Ascomycota; class Pezizomycetes; order Pezizales; family Rhizinaceae; genus Phymatotrichopsis; species Phymatotrichopsis omnivora. The sequence goes on along the minus strand of JABYPW010000270.1, from coordinate 30,115 downwards.
CCTCATGTATTATTTTCCTTCTGTTCTTAGAGGTGTTGACTAGAGGTTGTGTTTTCCTTTTCTTTTGCAAGTTCTGCCTGAGGAGGACCTATACCAGGTCGAAATGCGCTGGCAGTATACTAGACCACCACTCTTTACTGCAATCCATCCGATTATCTATTCTACCTCCACTGCATTTCCAACTCCTGCATTTGGAACAACCTCCTTGTGGACAAGACATATAGTGAGCTCTGGATACAAGTTTCGTGGGAGAGATCAGGGAATGTATTCGCTACCGCTATTATGTCAACCATAGTTTCCTCCAAAGAAGGCCCTGCCCAGGGCAGGTGTGTGACAGTTCCAGTCACTTTGCACTGGAAAACCCACTCTGTTGAGGGTCCCCAAGTACATGTAATCACAGCTATAGCCAAACTAGACAACAGATCGACTGGTGCCTACATTTTAGATCAGCTCCCTATCCCTAAGAAGAAGCAGTCCCAGGTGGTCAACATCTTTGCCTATGATGGTTCCTGCCATCAGGAGTAGTATTACACTCCTAAACTTCAAATACAGGTCCTCAACCATCGCAAACTTATTGATTTTGACATTGGCCTTATGCCTCCAGATGTGGACATATATCTTCCTATTAAGTGGTTCCAAGATCATGAACTATAGGTCGATTATGACTAGGCTGTTCTCATGGGATTCCCCTCCTCCAAATGCAAGAACTATCTTGTGACGCCAAATGTCCAGATGGCCTCAGCATTTGAATTGATCAGGGATGATAACTTTTCTGCCAACTCCAAAGCTGTTGGTGGTAGACTGCTTAGGTGGGTGGACACCCTAGTCAATGAAGGAGTTGTCCGTCATTAGTGTACCACCATGATTAGGGCTCCAGTGGGTAACTTTGCTGAGCTCTTTATTTGGTCTTCTATCTCCTCGACCTCTGAAGGCAACAAGTAGGAACAGATCTATCCTGCTCTCTTCTCCAAATGCCTAGCCTCTTCGCTCCCTCCCCATCGGGAGTAGGATTACAACATCGATTTGAAGGAAGAAACAACTCCTCCCAAGGGCCCGCTTTACCGTCTATCAGAGACTGAGCTCCAGGCCCTACATGAGTACCTTGATTAGATGATCAAGGAGGGAAAGATAAGGCCCTCCAAGTCTCCCGCAGGCACTCCTATCCTGTTCGTGAAGAAGGCTGATAGTTCCCTCCACCTTTGTGTCGACTACCAGGGTTTGAATAAGATTGTTATTCAAAACTGCTATCCTCTCCCCCTTATGGGTGAACTTAGTGACCATATTGGTAATGCAACATGGTTCACCAAGCTCGACCTCAAAAATGGCTACAACCTCATTCGTATCGCTAAGGGTGATGAGTGGAAAACTTCTTTTCGCACTCGTTACAGCCAGTACGAGTATTTAGTGATGCCATTTGGTCTCTGGAATGCCCCTGCTATCTTCCAGGAAATGATGAACACAATCTTTCATGACCTCCTCAATTTAGGTATCCTTATCTACCAGGATGACATCCTGATCTATGCCGCGACCAAGGCAGAACATAACTGCCTTATGCATGAAGTTCTAAAGCGCCTTGATAACCACAAGCTAGCACTCAAGCTAGCCAAGTATGTCTGGGCAGTCTATGAAGTGGAATTCCTTGGGTTTATTATCTCTGATAAGGGTATAAGCATTTCTGAGGATAGAATCCAAGCAGTCCAAGATTAGCCTACTCCCACCACAGTTCAAGATGTCTGTTCTTTTCTGGGTCTCGCTAACTTTTATAGGGTCTTCATCCAACGATTTTCAAAGATCACGATGCCCCTGACAAACCTCACTAGACAAGACTAGCCCTAACTAAACAAGACTAGCCCTGGACCTGGGGGTCTCAGCAGTAAATTACCTTTAACACCCTCAAGGCCCTGTTCACCTCTGTACCTATCCTTGTCCACCACGATTCTCAGATCCCCCTTCAAGCTGAAACCGATGCCAGTGCCTTTGCCCTTGGGGGCGTGCTATTGCACCAGTTTCCTGATGGCTCTATTCACTAATTGGTATTCCACTCTTGCAAACTTGAACCAGCAGAGTGGAATTATGAGATCTACGACAAGGAAATGCTTGCAGTGTTCGACTGCCTTTACATGCAATGGAGACATTAGTGTGAGGTAATGGCTTATCTGGTACTGGTAGTGATGGACCATAAGAACCTGGAGTACTTTGCGACCACTCACCTCCTCTCTAGGAGATAGGCCCAGTGGATAGAGAAATTGGGCACCATCGATTTCCAGATAGTGTATCGGCTAGGTAATTCCAATGATGTAGCTAATGCTTTGAGTAGATGTGGGGACCACGTCATCACGGAGGGGGCACCAGAGCTCAGTCTTCTCTTCCTCAAAAAGGACAGTATATTGCTGCGATTGAGAAAAGTTATACCATGCTCAGTCCTTCCTTTTATCAAGACTTAAGGGAGGCTGTCTCTACTAACCCTGAATGCCAACGCATTCTGATCTCGCCACAGGAACCCTACAGTTTTCATGATGGCCTTCCGATGTAGAATGGCTTGTGGTATATCCCCCTTTCTCTCTATACTGAGGTTCTCAAGTCCAGGCACGATTACCCCACGGCAGGCCACTTAGGCTGAGATAAAACCTTTGATCTTATCACCAGAGACTTTCACTGGCCATATCAAAGGCAGGATATAACTTAGTATATCTCTGCATGCGACCAGTGCCAACAGAATAAAGCCTGCTGACATAAGGCCTATGGGCAACTGCTTCCGTTGGAGATACCCTACAGGCTGTGGGAATCAATCTCTATAGATTTTGTGATGGATCTCCCTCCTTCTGACAGCTTCACCTAAGTGTGGGTGATCGTTGATCAGTTTTCAAAGATGGTGCATTTCATCCCTCTTGGCCCTAATGTCTACTCTAGGCACCTCGCCAACATCTTTGTCCATGAAATTTAGAGATACCATGGTCTTCTGGCCAACATTGTCTCCAATCATGACCCCCAGTTTGAAGCCTTTTAGGGTCATATGATGGAAAATCTAAGGGTTCAGTTGTCAAAGAGCACTGCTGCTCACCCCCAAATAGACGGACAAACTGAATGGCTGAACCAGGTCCTGGAAGCCTACCTCCATGCGTATATCAACTTTGAGCAATCAGATTAGGTTTTCTTTCTCGCCCTAGCAGAGTTCGTATACAACAATGCCAAGTTGTCCTCCACTAGGGTATCCCCTTTCTTCGCCAATTTCGAATATCATCCTTTGCTTGATACAGTTCAAACTGTCTCTGCCTATTAGGGAAGTGAGGCTCTCACTCATGAATAGACCACCATAAGGTAATGCCTCTTTGACACTCAGAAGAATATGGTTGCATGGTATGACAAGTCTCACCAAGCCTTCCTGGCCCTTAATCCCGGAGACCGTGTCCTCCTTAAGCGTGATAATATTACCCCCTCCCAACCTTCCTACAAATTAGATGCCAAGTTTGCAGGCCCCTTTGAGGTAATCAAACCTATAGGGCCTCAGGACTACAAACTTAAACTTCCCTTTTCCTAGAAGATCTACCCTGTTTTCCATGTCTCGAAGCTGGAACCTTATTTCATCTCTAGCTGTTCTCCTATTCATATTCCTCCTGCCCCTGAGATTGAGGAGGGTGAGAATTACTTCTTTATCTCCGAAATCACCAAAGTTCGGAATAACTAGAAAACCAAGCAGGTGGAATACTTGGTGTTGTGGGAAGGATACTCTCAGGATAAGGGTAGTTGGGAACCCTTGGAGTCACTGCTAGTCAACAGCAAACCCATCGATGCTCTTGTGACCTTTCGACCAGCCCATCTGGAGGCAGAGTGCCAAGCCACTAAGTCAGAGGAGGCTCCACCACGCAAGCAGAGAAGGTGGAATTGAGGTATATGTTATAGATAAGCTGTACCAAGTGGTCTACCTAGGTACCAGAACATGTGCAAGTCAATCACTAGGTATGTCAAGACCCATGATCACTTCTTGAGCCACGGAACTATGTGACGAGTGTTATCGCCATGGAGCTTTGACTAAGTGAAGTGAGGCATTAACAACATGATGTTCACAGGATCAGACATACACAATCGATGACAGGACTTGTCACCCTGATCTCATCGTGATATGCTGATCGGTTACATCATTAGGGGACAGGACTAGAGGAGCTCTCTCCGAAAAGTCCTGAAGGATCAAGCTAAACACTTCCCTCGATTCTCTGATCATGAAACTGATCTCCTTATAGGGAATTGGGAAAGAGCAAGGGAATCGGGATGGAATGTTTCTTTGGGTTACGTTTCATTTGTAAAGGGTTCTCTGTTTCTACTTGGTCAGAATTGGGTATTTAAGAGGGAGCGGATGAGCGATGTGTTTTCAGGCTTCTTCGCACCTTCAAACTACGCCCTACATTTTAGTTCTCAGCTATTAGTATCTATATCGCATCGTCAAAAACGTCGCAAAATGCCCCCGCGACGCCTGCAGTCTACACAACCTACCCCCCCACCCCCTCATACCCCCACGCAAGAGGCAAGGAGCGAAGCCGCTGCTATGAAAGCAATGCTCACCTCATTCGAGACGTCCGGCCTCTCCCCCGCCATCTATGATGAACCTGGAATGGTGGATGTAGTCTCAATGCACACCGCCCCGCTCACCGGAGATTTGTACATCAGATACAGAGACCTCCAGTTCTATACGCAAACCCTACCGTCCCTCCTCGCCTCTGTGAGCAAGATTCAAGAGGCTGTCACCGCTATTGCTGCTGGCCAACAGTCCCTCGAAGCCCGCTTTGATGAACTCGAAGCCATCACTACCTGCAACACCACTGCCACGGCCTTGGCTAAGGCAGGCCCTACCGAAATTGACCTCGCCCTTTCTGATTCCATCAAAAAGTTACGGTCAGAAACGTCCAAAACAGCCAAAGCAGTGAAGAAGGTCTCTTCTTCCCTTGCCTCCCCCGCCCCTGCTGCGCCACAAGTGGCGCCCCCCACTACTAACACCACCTGGGCCCAGGTAGTGAAGAAAAACAAAGGCAAAGCCCCGGCTACGCCTAACCCGACTGCTAATACCTCGCCTACCCCGAAGTACCCTACCAAGAGGGAGCGAGAAATAATCGTTAATCTTGAGGGAGAAGTCCCCGAGTTCAACCCAATCGCTATCAGAGATGCCGTCAACTCTGCCCTGGTGGAGAAGAAAGCACCCTCAGCATGCCGCATCCACTCTGTCTGCAAGGCTAGAGCAAGCAACGTCTTCCTCTCCGTAATGGAAAATACCACCGCACAACAAGTACTTGCCTACAAGCCCACAGTTGAAGAAGCTGTACGCAAGTTCTTCCCCACCACCACCGGCCTCCGCCGCAACTTCTTGCACAAGAAGTACATCGTGCACAACGTGCCAACCCCCGTCCTGAACACCTCTGAGACCGAACACATATCGCTCATCTGAAAGGAGATTGAGACATACAACCACGGAGTAATCCTCGCCCAAACACCTCGCTGGCTCACCTCGAAGGATAAGCTTGTCGGCAAACCTGCCTCCTCCATTGTCATCACTGTGGTTGTGAACAATAACCACTACCGCATCTCCCAAGGTCTGACTATCCTCAACAAGAATCATCGGACTGACCCATACATTGCCTTCTTGAAGGCTACCCAATGCTCCCGCTGCTGTCGCTTCGGTCATCATTAACTGAAGTGCACATTCTCTCCCCGCTGCCGCATCTGCGCTGGACCCCACACTATCTTTGAACACTTCTGTGGCAACACAGAGTGCAAGAGCTGAGGACGACAATGCGAACATACAGTGCTTAAGTGCGCTAACTGCGATGCCGCCCACCCCGCTAACGATCCCCTCTGCCCCGTGTATTTGCAAGCCTTGGCCGATAATAACAAGAGAGTGGAGAATCTGCGAGATGTGATGGAAGAGGGAATGGAGACTTAGGGCCCCTCAATGTTTCATCTCTTTTGCTGCTTTTGTTGTTCCCTTTGTGTAAATGTTCTATGAGTTTGGCTTGTGTTTTCTACTCTGTCTTTTCTCTTTCATTTCTCTTTAGTTAGTGTTCTTTGCTTTTACCCCGATCCCTCCTAGTTGCTGTAAGGTTCGCCTCGCTGGAGATGGGAAAGGGGTTCCCTGGGCATTTCTTTTTCTCTTTCGCTTAAAGTTTCTCTGCTGTTTTGACGTACTGGGTGGTCGCGTTTGTGCCGGTCGCGTTTTCTTTTATGAGTTTACTTTCCCCCGCCGTTCTTTTCCTTCCACCCCGTCTCTTCCTTAGTTTATTGCGTGTAAGTGAGGAGGATTTGGGAACAAACCGTGTATTTTATCTTAGCCGTAGACTGCGCTACCGATATTAGGTCAGCTGTCTTCTACCTCCGTCATAGCTTGACATAGCTGTAAGCGGGGGTTCTTTTAGAGGACCCCTAGAGGGGTCGTAAAGATAAAATAAAATTGAATTTCCCCCCCCCCTTGAGCAATGTGTTTTGTTTCTTCTTCTCTCTCCAGCCATCATAAGAAGTCTTGTACTATCTTTGAGCCTTAAGAATATATTTTGCTATCTTCCTTGTGAAAACTATTATTCTCTCTTGACTTGACGATAAAGGTAGAAAACACAAGCAGTTCTAGCTTGCCGGTTGAGATATCTGAGTTCACTTAGTAACACCCTCTTGTGAAGCTTCTTGTACCAATACCTGCATCTACATCCTCAGCGAGTCTCCCATCACACTATATTCTCATTGAGATAGCTTCTCAGGATATCGAAATAACTGAAGCGACTATGGCTTTGACACTGGTCATTGGAAACAGTCTCGCCAGGCCTTCCCAGCCTAGATGAGCTACACGCTCTTCCACTTCCTCCGCAGGGACCCATGAGATTACCTTGTCACTAGAAGAACTCCAATATGCTACGACCTATCAAGAAGCAATCCTTGGGGAGTACAATAAGACCCTCAAGGCCATCATTGATGGAAGGGGATTCCTAGGTGAAACAGTTTTCAAAGCAGCAAAGGATGACCTTGACGCTGCTTTCCTGAAGCAAAGAAATGATGTTGCCACTATTCTCTACTCCACGATTAAGACTCATAGGGAAACCAAAAGGAAGCTCCCATCTATGATAGTAGCCTTCCCCCCTACTATCACTACCTATCTGCTTCAAGCAATTAAGCAGATCCAGAAGGAACGAAGTCAGTCAGCAATCAAGGAAGCTGAGACCAATGTGGCTTACAGTGTAAAGGTTTACTAGTTAGAAACAGACCTTTTCAGTGCCCAGTAGAGGTTAATTGAACTCAACCAGAAAAGGTTTGAAACCGATGGTCAGGCCTCACAAGTGCCTGGCTTGCTGGCAGAAATCGAAGCCCTTAAGCGAGACCTTGGGATTGAAAGGGAGACCGTCCACCTCCTCCAAACCTAGCTGGCCAAGGCCCAGGAAGAAGTCCATTATCTAGAGGCTTAGAAAGAAACCTCTACCTCCTCCTCAGCAAAAAGAAGGGAAGAAGTTAAGATGTTGGAAGAAAAAATTTCCAAGCTAGAAAGTGATCTGGAGAAATGGAAAGAAAAGTACAGGCAAATAAAGAAGCCTAGCTCCAGCCTTCACCCCCTAAGGAGTCCATCTCCAGTTAGCTCCCTGACTGACACCAACCTATTTTATCACTCTCTTCCTTACATAAGAGGTTCTACGTTACAAGGAAGGCATTCGGAGGTGATTGATATCGACTCCTTTATTCCCTGAGGACCTTCTCCAGAACCTACTCTGATACCGCAACCGCAACAGCTCTCAGCCACGGATGTTAAAGCTATTATCTCCAAAATGCTTGTAAGGTAAACCCTTATTCCTCAGGGACCACCGGTTGTCCTACCTGTCCTACCTGTTCCTCCTCAATCTTATTACTCTAGTGTAGCCCAGCTACCTATCCCTGGCCCCTTTAAGGGACCCAAGCCAAGTGACCCAACGAAGTTTGGTGGGAAGCCCGAAGATATTGATAAGTTCCTAATGCAGTACAAAACATATTTTGACCTCTAAGCCTACTCCTTTCCCCATGATTGGGTCAAGGTAAAGTTCACATCAACTTTCTTTACCGGACAAGCAATGGCTTGGTGGGAATCTTGCCATGCAACCTGGACCCGTCCTATAGGCATATGGTTAGATTTCAAGGAGGCCCTCAGAACCCATTTTGGAAGGCACCTTTTGAAACTAGCCTCCCTACAGGATATGGTTAATGCAAGACAGACAAAAGGCATCCTCGAATATGTTAGCTGAATGAGGACCCTGAACCAGATTATCCTCCACCTACCAGAAATCTTTGTCAAATGGCTGGCCAGGGGGCTTAAGAAGGATCTATGGCAAGCCATAGCCCTCCAAGCTGAGTATCTCACTCCAGCAGAATGGGAAGCTAAGCTCATTCAGGTGGGATTGGCCATGGAAGATGCCGATGCTGCTGCTGGCAAGGTGCAAAAGGGGCAACCATCAAGCTCCAAACCTAACCAGCAACCCCAGAGGAGACCTGGCCAGAAGGAGAAGCATCTACCTGGCACTACTCAGAAGATGGAACTTCCCTATGTCACTGGTAAGGAACTGGATTGGGCCAAGAAGAATTCAGCTTGTTGAAAATACCTGCATACCTCATACAAAACTGAAGACTGCTTTGCAAAAGGGAAGAGCACTATCCCTCAACCTAACATGAAGAGGGTGGCTAAACGCAAGGCAAGTCCAGAAGCTAAAGATGAGGAAAGATCCAGGGCCTTGAAAAAGGGAAAAAGAAAGGAACAAGCGAGTAGGGTGGTAGACCTTCCTGATTCTTGGAAAAAGGGGGATGATATCCCCATGATTTGAAGTTGCTTGCCTTTGTCGAAGAAAAGTTCTATGATTTTTTTTGCTGTCAAAAGAATTATTTGCTTGTTTATCGTGCTTTCTCAAGTTTTGATTTCTTTTAAGGAACTGGTGTTCTATGGCAAGCGCAATAGTTCTTAGTAGGAGGGCCGCCAGTATTGAGGCTTGTAATTTCTATTGATAATACCAACCCTGTTTGTCTGAGGATGGCCAGAAGGCTGAAACATGCTGGACATGTAACAAACTACCATTCACTACCAAGCATTGTTTCCTCCCCTTCCCATACCATGCAACCAGCACCTTTCATACTTTCAGTTTATCGTATAGTGGGCTCCGGCCACGAGCTTCCTGGGAGAGATCAGGGAACATATCCACTATGTCTGTTGTGTCATCTGCTAAGGAATGCCCTGCACAGGGCATATGTATCAAGGTTCCAGTGACTCTTCGCTGGAAAACTCACACGCTTAAAGGAATGAAGACCCACGCTGTTACAGCAATTACCAAGTTAGATAATGGTACCATAGGAGCCATGATCAGCAACCGCTTGCCAGTCCTGAAGATTAAGCGAACCGTCCTAGTCAATGTTTATGCTTACGATGGTTCCTGTAAGCAGGAATGGTACTACACCTCAAAACTACAAATGCAGGTCCTCAACCATCACGAACCTATGGATTTTGATGTGGGTCCTACTCCCACAGATGTCAACATATACCTTCCAGTCAAGTAGTTCCATGACCATGAGCCCTGTATCGACTATGACAAAGCAGAATTAGTCTCCTTCACCTCTAAGAAGTGTCGGAAACACCTTGTAGCACCCAAGGTGGAAATGGTATCCGCCTTCTCACTTCTAGGTGATGACGACTTTTACACCAACACTTAGGCAGTTGGTGGCGAATTGGTTAGGTGGGTAGATATCCCAATCAATGAAGCAGTCATTCGCTGTTGCTGTATAGCCATAACAAGAGCACCTATTAGAGATTTCTCCAATATATTGCTACAGGCCTCCTCTGTCTCCTCCTCTACCGCCTCCGAAGGATCCAAGTGGGAGCAAATTTTCCCCACAGTCTTCTCTGAGCAACTTGCCTCTGCACTCCCTCCTTACTGGGAATGGGACTGCAAGATCAACTTAAAGGAATGTACGACACCTCCCTAGGGCCCTCTGTACAAGCTATTAGAGACTAAGCTCCAGGCCCTGTAGGAATACATTACCAGGATGACGGAAGAAGGGAAAATCTGTCCTTCCAAATCTCCTGCAGGAGCGCCCATCCTATTTGTCAAGAAGGCAGATAGATCCCTTCAGCTTTGTGTGGACTATCGTGGCCTTAATAAGGTGATCATCTAGAATAGGTATCCCTTACCCTTGATGACTGAATTGCGGGACTGCATAGGTACTTCCCATTGGTTTTCTAAGCTCGATCTAAAAAATGGGTACAACCTCATCCAGATAGCCAAAGGTGATGAGTGGAAAATGGCATTTAGAACCAGGTATGGTTAATTTGAATATCTGGTAATACCCTTTGGCCTATCGAATGCACCATCTATCTTTCAGGAAATGATGAACACCATCTTCCAGGACCTCCTAGATCTTGGTGTCATCATTTACTAAGATGACATACTCATATATGCAGAAACCAAGGAAGAGCATAATTGTCTGGTCTAGGAAGTTCTCCACCACTTAGACGAAAACAAACTGGCCCTGAAGCCCTCTAAGTATATTTGGGCAGTTCATGAAGTTGAATTCCTATGCTTCATGATCTCAGACAAGGGGGTGTCAATGGCAGAAGATTGAGTCAAGACAGTTCAGGAATGGCCTATTCCGTCTACAGTCCGTGAAATTCGCTCATTTCTGGGATTTACCAACTTCTACTGGATCTTCATTAAAGGATTCTCTAAGCTAGCAACACCCCTAACAAATCTCACCAAGAATGACTAGCCATGGATGTGGGGAATCAAGGAACAGCTTAGTTTCGATACGCTCAAAGAGTTGTTTACCACTGCGCCCATACTGGTCCACTATGACCATGCTCTCCCCCTAGTTGCAGAAACTGATGCTAGTGACTTCACCATTGGTGGTGTTCTCTTGCACCAGTTCCCAGATAGATCTCTCTGACCGATACCATTCCATAGCTGGAAAATGTATCCCCTAGAACACAACTATGAGATATATGACAAGGAGATGCTGGCCATAGTTGATTGTCTCTACTATCAGTGGAGGCACTGGTGTACAGGATCAGCCCATGTTGTAACAGTAATCATGGACCACAAGAACCTCGAGTATTTCTCAACAACTAAGGTTCTATCCCAGCAGCAGGTATGATAGATGGAGAAAATGGGTAACTTTGACTTTTGCATTATTTACTGACTAGGAACCCACAATACAAAGGCTGATATTCTCTCATGCTATGTGGACTATGCCCCTAGAGAGGGAGCACCTGAGCAAGGGCTCCTCTTCCTCAAAAAGCATCAGTATATTATGGCTATTGAAAGATCACTAACAGCCTTACACCCTACTTTTGTCGAAGAATTAAAGAAAGTATCTGTTCAGGATTAGGAGTATCAGGACCACCTTCAGACTCCCACTAGGCACTACTCAGTGTCTCAGGGGTTGCTAAAATACAATGGTCTTGGGTATATCCCACTCTCACTTCGCAAACAGGTTCTCGAGTCTAGACACAACCACCCTGTGGCCGGCTATCTAGGCTGTGATAAGATATACAAACTTATCGATAGGGACTTCTACTGGCTAACTATCAGGAAGGATGTTACCGAGTATATATCCTCCTGTGACTAGTACCAGAGGAACAAAGCAAGGAGACATAAGGCCTATGGCAAACTCCTTCCTCTTGAAGTACCCTACTGCCCATGGCAGTCAATATCGATAGACTTCATTACAGACCTTCCTCCTTCTGATGGCTTTACCCAGATATGGGTCATTGTGGATCGATTCAGCAAGATAGCGTACTTCATACCCCTAGGCCTGAACGCTAACTCTCAGGTCTTGGCCAACACCTTTGTCCATGAGATCTGGAGATTTTATAGGCTACCGACCAACATAGTCTCAGATAGAGATCCCAAGTTTGACTCCTTCTAGAAGCAAGTGATGGACAAGCTTGGGGTCAAGCTCTCCAAGTCTATGGCAGCTCATCCCCAGACAGATGGCCAAACGGAGAGGCTCAATCAAATCTTAGAAGCATACTTAAGGGCTTACGTCAACTTCAATTAAACAGACTGAGTTTTCTTTCTGCCTCTAGCTGAGTTTGCTTACAACAATACTCAGTCCTCTTCGACTGGTGTTTCTCCATTCTTTACAAATTTTGGGTTCCATCCATCCTTAGATGCAATGCAGCAAGTTACATTCTTCCAGGGCACCGAGGAGCTCTAACACTCCTGGACTGACCTTTGGCAAAGGCTCCTAGATGCCTAGGTCAAGTTGGTTACTTGGTACGACAAACACCACTAGGAGTTTCCTTCCACCAGGCCAGGTGACCTTGTCCTCCTTAAACAGGGAAACTTTCCCTCCCTACGGCCTTCCTACAAACTGGACTCTAAGTTTGCTGGACCTTTCTGAATAGTTTAAAAAGTGGGGGAGAGGGCCTACAAGCTCAAACTCCCCTTCTCCTGGAAGATGCACCCAGTGTTCCATGTCTCCCAGCTTGAACCCTACTGAGAATCCGTAAACTTCCCTAGGACCCCTACCCCTACTCCAGAAACTGAAAATGGGGAACAATACTACTTTGTCAGGGAAGTCTCTAAGGTTAAGTACGATCGAAGGTCTAAAAGGCTCTAATACTTCATCCTATAGGAATGATACTCTAATAACGAGGGCTCTTGGGAACCAGAGGAGAATCTCTTGATAAATAATAAACCTATCGAAGAACTGGTCAACTACCGAAAACGTCATCCCAATGCTGAAGAGAGGGCTATGGAGGAAGAAGATGCTCCACCGCATAAGCAAAGAAGAAGGAATTAAGTAAGTAACCCTTCCTTCTATCTAAGGTTGATGATGACTGCTGCAGGAGATGGATACAACACTGTGCCGGGACACTCTACCCCAAGCAGGTCTCCTTCTTGCAACCTGTAGACTGTCGTCCTCTCACCTGATCCTAGGGACACTCCCACTTATCTCTAGTGACAAACCTCTACTGACCTGTTGACTGTTACACATGGGGGACTATACGCCTTAAGAGGGGCGTAGTGTTACAGATAAGCTGTACTAAGTAGTTTACCTAGGTACCAGAACATGTGTAAGTCAATCGCTAGGTATGTCAAGACCTGTGATCACTTCTTGAGCCACAGAACCACGTGATGAGTGTTGTCACCATGGAGCTTTGACTAAGCAAAGTGAGGCATTGACAACATGACGTACATGGGATCAGACATACGCGATCGATGACAGGACTTGTCACCATAATCTCATTGTAATATACTGATCAGTCACATCGTTAGGGGACAGGACTAGAGGAGCTCTCTCTGAAAAGTCCTGAATGATCAAGCTAAACTCTTCCCTTGATTGTCTAATCGTAAAACTGATCTCCTCCTAGGGAATCGTGAAAGAGCAAGGGAATCGGGATGGAATATTTCTTTGGGTTTTGTTTCATTTGTAAAGGGTTCTCTGTTTCTACTTGGTCAGAATTGGGTATTTAAGAGAGAGTGGATGAGCGATGTGTTTTGTTTCTTCTTCTCTCTCCAGCCATCATAAGAAGTCTTGTACCATCTTTAAGCCTTAAGAATATATTTTGCTATCTTCCTTGCGAAAACTATTGTTCTCTCTTGACTTGACAATAAAGGTAGAAAACACAAGCGGTTCTAGCTTACTGGTTGAGATATCTGAGTTCACTCAGTAACACCCTCTTGTGAATCTTCTTGTGCCAATACCTGCATATACATCCTCAGCGAGTCTCCCGTCACAGTATGTATATTTGCTCTTTCCTCTACAGTTAGTTTCCCTTTAATGCAGTGGGGGGACACCATTGTGTCCATCGCATGATCCTGAGTCCCCTTCAAGCTCCATTGAGTTGGGATGATCTCCCCCTATGGGCTGCAGGAAACTGTCCTCTAGTCTCAGTTGCTCTCAGAGATAGAGGAGAATCGACAAAAAGCTAACTTTTAGGCACATGGGGACTATGCACCTTAGAAGGGGTGTAGTGTTATAAACACTGGTAGTGGTCTACATCGAGATACCTGGATAATGTACTGTGATAGAGGTTACACTTAGATTGTCAACATATGAGTATGCTGTCTCTACCCTTCACCATTATGTTAAGCGCTCTGGAGATGATCCTCTATCACATAACCTCGTAGTATAGCATGGTATGGTGTGGCTTTGCCATTAGCCTTGACTAAGTGTAGGAAGTCAGCCCTATTGTTACCACATGATCGGCTATCGGCATGACGTGACATTGGCCTAGTTAGCCATGAGGTCATGATCGGGCCATTAGACTCGTATTGTGAGAGACTATCACAAATTGGGAGTGAGGCCTGAGTGTGACTGTTATGAACACCGGTAGTGGTCCGCGTCAAGGTACCTGGACAATGTACTGTGATGGAGGTTACGCTTACATTGTCAACATGTGAGTATGCCGTCTCTACCCTTCACCATTGTGTCAAGCGCTCTGGAGACGATCCTCTGTCACATGACCTTATGGCGTGGCATGGCATGGTGTGGCTTTGCCGTTAGCCCTGACTAGGCGCGGGAAGTCAGCCCCACAGGCACGTGATCAGCTATCGACTTGACGCAATATTGGCCTTGTCAGCTATGAGGTCATGATCAGGCGATCGGACTTGTATTGCGAGAGACTATCACAAATCGGGAGTGAGGCCCGAGAGGGTGATAGGTGATCATAGTCAAATCAAGTACTAATCGCGTCCTATCCGTTTTGGGCTCTTCTACAGGCTTCAGCGATTAGGAATCAGGAGATGGTCTAGAACTGGTCTTAGTTCTTTGTGTTTCTATTTCCTTTATCATCTCTTTGTCAGCTCGGGTGAAGGATGGCATATATAAGCGCACAGTTGATCTTATCTTGTTGTCTTTCCTTCCTTCCTTCTTTAGCACATAGCTACCTTGTCTTCTCTGTGAGTACCATTATACGAGCCTTTGAGTTATCTTTGAGCCTTAAAGAATATATTCATCTTTCTCGTCTTCTACACTTGAAGTCCACCCTGTTCATTGTAGGAACGATATCTTGGCTAAATGAAAGCTCAACTGGAAGATATCATTCCCACGATGAACAGGGTGGACTTCAAGTGTAGAAGACGAGAAAGATGAATATATTCTTTAAGGCTTGAAGATAACTTAAAAGGCTTTCACAATAGTGATCGCAGAGAAGACAAGTAGCTATATGCTAAAGAAGGAAGGAAGGAAAGAACACAAGACTAGGATACTCTATTCCCAATTTCTATCTACACTTTCCTCCAGCGGGGCGTCTTTTTTCACTAACTTAATAGGATAGACTAACTAGGGGAAAGGAAATAAAACGAGTGTCATGGCCTAAAAAAAACTGCCGTCCTCCACTGAAAGAAAAAACAAACAAAATACAAAAAACAGAAACAAAAACACTGGCAGACCCGAGGTTCCTCCTCTTTCCTCTACCTTCTACTCTCTCTCTACTTAACGACGACTTGGGGCAGTTCACTTGGTCCCTGTTTGTTTGGCGGTCTTCTGAGTCCTTTTTTGACAAGTTCCTCCCACTCGTTCAGGCTTTCGTATAGCAGGGACCTAAGGTTCATTTGGGGGGGGACGTTTTTTCTGGGGCTATGCTTCGACTTGCACTCGAGGAGGAAGTGTTCGACCGATTGTGGGGCTCCACACAGGCATATGTTGTGTTCTCTGTCCTAGGGTCAGAAGTTGGGGACGTACGCGTATCCTGTTTAGAATTGGTAGGCTCTTGTCGCTGCAAACCTTGGGAGATGGTTGTATTTGTCCGTGTACGGTTCCTTTTTTGTGGTGAGCTAGGCCATTTTCGACTTGAGCATTGTTCGGATTCTGCGCTTGATTGTACTCCTGGAGACGACTTTTTTGTGTTTTCGGTTTTTCGAGGACTATGACTCCGAGGCTTTTTTCGCTTCTTGGTCGGCTTCTTCGTTTCTTCGGATGCCTTGGTGCACCAGTACCTAGTCCATGTTTGCCGCGATTGCCAGACTTGCGAGATGGTTATTTCTTTGGAATATCCCTTTCGCCATGTGTTGCGTGTTTGAGGGGTAGGGGTTCTGCGCTACCTTCAGGGCTGCTTGGGAGTCGCTCAGGACGGTGAGCTTGGTGATGCTTGGGTGTTTCCTTTTGAGGTTTACGGCCATTTCGAATGCCATCCTTATTGCTTCTAGTTCGCCGTCGAACACCTGGAGTCTGTATCCCTGGCCTCTGCTTATCCTTACAACCTCTGTCTGGCCGAGGTATCTGACTAGCCCTATTCCGACTTGGTTTTTGTCCCCAACTTAGGAGGCGTCTGTAAAGATTGCCAGGTGGTTGTTTTCGAAGACCCTCGGGAAGGTCTCCAGCTGTTCTTTCTTTTCCTCGAACTTTGCGAGCCTGGGTTTTCCTTTTGTACTTATTAGCCAGGTGCTGGTGGGCGGGGCGAGCTTGCTGAAAGAGAAGGGCCTTTCTCCGAGTTCCTCTTGTATGCTCTAGAGCATAGCGTCTATCTGTGGCATTCTTGTCATGGACCATATGCTGGAGAACGTTTTGCAGTTCCAGGTTGGTGTTCTAGGGGGTCTGGGGTTCCTGTTTAGTCTGTCTGGCAGGTGTGGTATTCGACTGTGTATAGGGTGCTCCTTTCCCAATGTGAGTATTCTAGCGCCGTAGTTTTTCTGGTACCTTCGTACTTCGACTTCTCATGTGTTGAGGCCTGCTTCGGTGACTGCTTTGGTGCTGTTGGCTGTTCTGAACATTCTGCAGGCCCACTTCGCTGCTTGGCTTGATCCTTTCTCCAGGATTTGTATGGCCTTTTCTGAGATCAGGTTTGGGTGAAAGGTGTCGGCTCCATAGTACAGGGATGGGTATACTACTGCTCTGACTAGTTTGTTCGCCATGTGTACGCTGAGTCCTTTGGCTCCTGTGGCCAGTCTGCTGATGCTGAAGAGGCTCGCTTGTGCTTGTCCTAGTCTGTGCTGGCAGTGTTGGGTGTACTTCTCTCTGCAGTGTAGTATTATTCCTAGGTACCTGACCGTGTCCTTGTGCTGTATTGTTTCCCCCATTATCGTTACCGGGAGCTGGTCTCGCTGCTCTGCCCTAGTGTGCTGAAGTTCTGTTTTTCCTAGTGAGAGAGAGAGTAGAAGGTTCTTGAGTTTTTCCTTGAGTTTCTTGTTCACGAAGTCCTTCAATATCCTGCAGTTTTCCTCGAAACTTTCACTTGAACAAAGGAGACATATATCATCTATGTACATGTAAACTCTTATTTTCACCCCGCTGTCTCTTGTCAGTTCTGCCACATATATGTTGAAGAGGAGTGGGGAGGTGGGAGATCCCTGTAGGATACCTGGGTTGATGTTTGCTGGGTCTGATCTTGTTCCTTTATCTGAGAAAGAGAGGCTCCTCTGGCTCAGAAATGACCATGTCCACCTGATTATGTACTCGGGTGTGCCTCCTTCTCAGAGTATTTCGAGCAATTTCTCGGTCGAATCCTTTCTCAATGTCCATGAAGAGCATTGTGACCTTTTTTCCCTGGTTTTGTTCCCATCTGCTGTCATGCTTTAGGGTGTTTACTGCGTCCGTTACCGACCTTCCTGGGAGGGCTCCATACTGGTTTTCGGTGATCATGTTGTTATTTATGGCATGCTGTGACAGTCTCAGGGCTATGATTTTTTCCAGTATTTTCCCTAGGGTGTTGATGAGGAAGATGCATTTGTAGCTGTTCAGGTTTTCGTATGAGTCTTTCTTTGGCTTTGCTAGGGCTATTCCGAGGGTGTCCTTGAACTCTTTTGGGTGTACTCTGTATTGCATGAGCAGTCGAATGATTTAGACGATGGTCCCCAGGTTGCTCTCGGCTAGGTGTTTCCAGAGGGTGTACCCTATCTGGTCAGGTCCTGGGGCAGTGGTGTGAAGTGTTTTCCTAATAGCGTATTTCAACTCTTCCTCAGATATTTCTTCCTGGGTGAGCTTTTCGCCAGGTAGGGAGGGTAGGAGCGGATCTCATTTGGTGGGGAATAAGTGATCTATCAGGGCCTGGGCCTTTTCGTTTGGGCTTGTTGCGCCTTTTACGGGGGGCAGTGGGATGTCTCTGGCTGGCTTGGTATATTTGAGGGCTTTCCAGAGGTCTTTGTTGTTTATTTTAGATAGGAACTTGTGCCAGTGTTCCTTTTTAGTTTCGTAGACTTTGTGCCTGAATTCCTTCTTGGCTGTGGCAATTTCGTCTTTTGTTCCTTTCTTTCTGAGGTGTCCCAGGGTTCTTTTCATTTCGCTGAGCTCTTTCGTCCACCATGGATTCGATTTTGGGAGGATGGTTACTGTGGGCAAGGCTTGGTTGTCTTTTACTTTGTTGAGGAGGTCCTGGATTGCTTCCTTTGTCCAGCCATCTGGGTCTTCTGGTCAGTATGGGGGGGGCTGCCAGTCCTTGACGTTTTCTTCTATTTTTTCCCAGTCTGCTTTTTTGAAGTCGTATCTTACTGTTTTTTCGTATGTGGCCTGGTTAGAGCTGAGGGTGATGGCTATGACTTCGTGGTCGCTGGTGGTCTGGGCGGAGTCTGGTGCTATCTGCCAGTTGGTTCTCCAGTTTGCAAGTTGTGGGCTGAGGAAGGCTAGGTCTATGGTCGTGTCTCTCTGTTTTCCTTGTCCTATTCTCGTTGGGGTTTCAGGTTCATTTAGGAGGTGGTAGAGGTTTTTGTTTGCTGCGCTCACCAGTGGTTCTGCTCCTTTTGCTTCGTCTTTGGTGCCTTCATCCTACCAGGGGTGGTGTAGGTTCATGTCGCCAAAGACCAGGTTCTTATTGGTGGAGAAGATTCTTTCCCATGGGGTTTCTTCTGCTTTTTGGGTGGGGGGTTTGTAAACGTTTATTATGTCTATGTATTTTTCTTTGTTGAGGTATATCCTTGTTACCATACAGTCTCCTTCTTTGTTCCACTGGGGAAAGGGTCTAATTCTTCTGTCTAGCCTAACGTATGTGGCCACTCTTGACCTCATGGTATTACTGGGGTAGAAGCGAGCATATCCTTAGAAAGTTATGGGAGCTTTGTTGAAGGTTGGGGGTTCCTGAATTGCTATGATGTTTGCTTTATTGTGCACGGCTGTTTGCATGAGGGAGTGAAAATTCGTCTGTGATCTCTGGCAATTGTGTAGTAAGATTTAAAGGATTGGATGTGGGTCTAACCCCCACTGTATCTTTTCTTCCGAGGTGTCCATTAATTATTTTGGTACATCTTAATTTCCATGCTGATTTGTTCCATCTATTCCTTTCTCTTTTCTTCAACTTCTCTGTTGTGCTGGTCTTTCACTGCTTTGACCGAAGGGCAGCTAGGGTCTGTGGCCTTGTGTGGCCCTTTGCAGTTGGTGCAGATTAGTCCTTTGTATTCGCATGGCCCGTTGAACTTGCATAGTGGGCATATGTGGTTTTTGGTGTTGTGGTGGGGGAAAAGTTCATGCATGTTGCTGCAGATGTTGCATCCTTCCTTTTCTTCTTTGCACATTGCACTGAAGTGTCCTATATTGAAGCACTTATAGCATACGGCCATGGGGTTTGGTCTGAGGGACTTCATGACTTTGCATGTGCGGTTGAAGAGAACGACTTACTTTCCCAGCTTTGGGACCTGGTCTTCTGTTATGCGGATGGCTACTGCCATGAAGGCTCCACTGGATAGGTTATTTTTCCTGTCTTCTTCGCTTTTCAGGTATCTGGGTACTGCGATCTCGACGTCGACGATGTAGAAGAGTTCTTCTGAGAGCTTCTGGACTGGAATATCCCCTAGCGGGGCCGTTGGGACTGAATGAATGACTAGTTCTGTGAACATGGTAGCTACTCTGAATCCATCCCTTTCCACTTCCGGGTTAGTGTTCTCTTTTGTGACGTAGTTAAGCGCATCGATATATGGCACCAGTGCACTTGCTGTGAAGGTCGGGGGGGTTGTTATAATGATGGTCGACTTGTGGTTGACTATTACTGTGAGGCCTCTTAGCTCGGTGGGAGCTTTTTGTTCAGCTAGGACTTTTATGTAGGCTTCTCTGAGTCTGTCTGGGTTTGTTCTAGTGATGCTTGGGTGGAAGACTCCGATGGTCAGGGAATGGAGTTCTCTTCTTGATGCGGGGAAGGTGTTGATCTTTTGATCTCTTTTTTTTTCCTGGGCTAGGGGGGGGGTTTGTTGTGCACTTTTGTTGTTGCTGTTTTCCGCGGTGCCGTTTTGGGCTACCCTTTGTACCCATGTTTTTGGGTGGCTGGTTGTGTTGTTCTTTGAGGGACCTTCTTCGGTCTGGGGGCCTCTTGGTGTGGAAGGTGGTGGTCTTAGGGGCATGACCAGTGCAATTGGTGATTGGGTTGCTCTGTTCTTGGGGGGTTAGGGGTTTTGTTGGGTGGGCCAGTTTTGGTTGTTTAGTTTGTTGATCGTGGCTTTGAGGTACCTAATTTCGTTGGACTGGTTTTGGACAAGGTGGTTGATTTCTCTCAATTGTTTCTCTTGTTCGAATCTTTCAGTGTGCATGTCATCTATCTTTCTCCATATGTGATTCAGGGCGTGTGCTATACTTCCGAAGGCTTCGGCGTTCATGAACACTCTTTGGTCGTTATTATCGATGATTGCCGAGGTTATCCAGCATTATGCTTGCTAGCTCGTAGTGTAGTTCTAGAGGGACTGGGGAGAAGGTTTCTCTTTGGTATTCCTATACTCTTCTTTTTCCTTTGTTTTCGGCGGGTTTTGTGGTGGTGTTGGAATCGTTGTCGGAGTCGTTGTCGGCATGCATCGATCTGTTGCTAGGGAGCTGGGGGAGGGATAGGTTGGAGAGGGATCTGCTCATCTGTCCTCTGAAGGTTGGGAAGCTTTCGGTGGACTGGCTGTTTTGGGAGGTGCCTGAGTACTGGGTGGTGGGGACTTAGGGGCTGGGGGTAGGCTTGTACGGGGTGAGGTTGGTAATCACCTCTGCGGTTGCCTGGTGGGTGGGTGTGGGCATGTAGGGGGTGAACATTTCCATTGCCTTGGCTGTGCTCATGTGGCTTTGGTTGTCAAGGTGCCCTTGGTTGATGATGGTGGTGTGCCCTGACGAGCTCGTCTGGGTTTAGGTTAGGGTTTGGACAGGCATTGGGTTTTCTTTGGCCATGCGCATTCTTTGCACGTCGTGTTCGGTTAGGGGGATATCCTGGTCCCAGCTGTGTATGTCTTCTTGGTTGAATGCACATGGGCTTCCGAATTCTAAGCTAGGTGTTACTGCGCTTGACCTTGTTGTTAGGGTAGGCTGGGATGTGGGAAACCTAGTTCGGACGGGGTTATTAATAATCGCGGGGTCTAGGTTTGGGAGGTTGTTAACGTTTTGGGAGGGGTTGGTGGAATTTGAGCTGGCGATGGAGATGGAGTTGTTTTGTGACATTTTAGGTTTTTCCGACCGTGTGAAGAGTTTCCTATTTTCAGCTCAGCCTGTGAGCGGTGCTCCAACCTCTATCCGAGGGCCAGGCAGTGATGGGATAGGTTTGACTTCTTTCACGGGAGTTGGTTGTGGACGGTGAACGACTTTTGCTTGAAGGTAGGCGAGGTCTTCATGAAAGCTGACTATGGAATGTGGGGGGGGGGGGGTTGAGAGAGGAAGAGAGGCCTGGAACACAAGACAAGCATACTCTATTCCCTACCTAAATACACTTTTCCTCCAGCGGGGCGGAACACAAGACAAGAATAACTGCAGGCTTATATATCCCATCCTTCACCAGAGCTGACAAAGAGATAACAAATAAAATAGAAACACAAAGAAACCCTTTCACGTTCTAGACCATCCCTTGATTCCTAATCACCAAAACCTGTAGAAGAGTATGAAAAGGATAGGATGTGATTAGTACTCGATTTGACTATGATCACCTATTACCCTCTCAGGCCTCACTCCCGATTTGTGATAGTCTCTTGCAACTAGAGTCTAATCGCCTGATCATGACCTCATGGCTAACTAGGCCAATGTTGTATCATGCTGATAGCTGATCACATGGTCACCATGGGGCTGACTTCCCGCACCTAGTCAGGGCTAACGGCAAAGCCACACTATGCCACACCATGCCACGAGGTCATGTGACAGAGGATCGTCTCCAGAGCGCTTAACACAATAGTGAAGGGTGGAGACAGCATACTCACATGTTGACAATCTAAGCATAACCTCTATCATAGCGCATCATCCAGGTACCTTGATGCTGACCACTACCGGTTTTCATAACACCGAGAGTGTGATAGGCGATCATAGTCAAATCGAGTACTAATTATATCCTGTCCTTTCCAGACTCTTCTACAGGTTTCGGTGATTAGGAATCAAGAGATACTCTGGACAGTTCTTAGTTCTTTGTATTTCTATTTCCTTAGTTATCTCTTTGTCAGCTCAGGTGAAGGATAGAATATATAAGGGCGTGGTTGTCTTGTTCTCTGTTCTTTCCTTCTTTCCTTCTTTAGCACATAGCTTCTTGTCTTCTCTGCGATCACTATTGTGAAAGCCTTTGAGTTATCTTCGAGCCTTAAAGAATATATTTGTCTTTTCTTGTCTTCTACTTGAAGTCCACCATGTTTATTGTAGGAACGATATCTTCTAGTTGAGCTTTCGTTCAGGTGAGATATCTGAGTTTACTCAGTAGCGTTTACGAAGCGTGCCTGAGGTATCCTTACCAAGATATATATGAACCATATAGGGTGATCTGTCATACACATTCCCCTAACCCAACTAAGCTAAAGCCAAGTAGCATAACCAGTCTTCAGAAACCTAGCAAACATAAGCCAACATGTATCCTCCACCCTATCTAGGACCACTACCCTATACCCACAAGCCACCTTCGCCCCTAAAAGCACTTTCCAGGGAAGAGACATCAGCTCCTGGGATGAAGATACCCCAGGGGTAAATTATGATAGTGATGGCAACTTTCTCACCACCGACGAATGGTATAAAGGAAAGGACAAGGAAATGATGGATGTGGATACTACCCCCAGAAAACTAAGTATGTAAACCTAGGAACCCCAATGCTCACAAAGCCCACATCCCAGCCAGGTTACAGAAAACCCACTAGTGGTACTAGAGGAGCTCATAGGATCCACCACCAGAATGCAAGCATGTGTGCAACTACTAAGCGAACAAATAGGCCTTATGGGAGAACCCACAAAAACAGCACTACTTCGCATGTTCATTGCTGATGTGTTCACAGCCCTGTGCAACAAAATCGATAACTAATCCAGATTCCTCATCAGCCTATAAGATGCCAATCTTAAGCTTGGTAAATAGGTATAAGAGCTAGGAAAAAGGACCAAACAAACCCAATAGGCCGCACAGAGCGCGGCAGCCACAGTACAGTCACGATCATATGCTCAAGCTACACAAAACTCGAAGCAAAGCAATGGTCAGCCAGCAAGAACAGAAGAAGGTGAGGGATAAAAGAAAGGAACTTAAGGTAGAAACCAGCAAAAAGGCAAATGAAACAAAGCCCTGCCTACCAACCCTGACCCTAACCTAAAGCAGAACCAAAGAAACAATGCAGATAAGCAAGAAAAGCTCCCCAAGAAACACTAGTATGCAGAACACAGAATGTACCTCCCAAAAACAGAACCAGGAGAAATCAAAGACTGTGCTATTCTAGCTGAAAGGCTTCCATATCAGCTCACAATTAAGTTGAGAGATGAAGTAGCACTATCCCCAAAAGATGCGATGCTCGAAGCGATCACCATTAACGAAATGGGCACCATCACAATATACACCCCGCCACACCTCACCCCCAATTTCTACAAACCGTACTCGGTAATCATCCAAAATACCATCAGCACAATTCTCATGACACAGTTCGAAACCCTTAAGTTTGCACTAGTCACAGCGAGTATAATGATACATGGAATCCCAAGATTCGCCTTGCCCCCAAAAGGAACTGACCTTCATGAAGAAGTATCAGGGTAAATTATGGCCACCACTGGAGTACAGATCTCGAGCACACAGATGGTCAGACCTAGAGATGGCTAGGAGAAGCTGTACTGCTCCATCATTGTCGAAGCCCACCCGTCCGAAATCAAGAAAGTCAATACTCCCTAGGGAACCTTACTGTATAACCGAAGAAGAAAGACCGAGCTTCTCCACTCATCAACACTATACATACAGTTCAACAAATTTTGGAGACTAGGGCACCCAAGGGCAGTATGCCAAGAGCTACTACAAATGTGTGCCATGTACATACAACCACATGAAACCAAAAACCACCCTCACACATGTAATACCTAGAAACACTCAACCCCCTGCCCAGGGCAACTAGATAGGGAACACAAATTGGGACGATACTGTGGAAGAGAAGTAGTCAAGTGCATCAACTACCAGAATGCCTACATAGTAAACTACCCTGATTGCCCAGCGAGAAAAGAGAAATTCCAACAGTTCCAAGAGATTATCCAGGGGGGGGGGGTAATTCATTTTTATTCTTTATGGTCGCGTAAGCGACCATCTATAAATAAATATCCTCGTGCAGCTATGGAAAGCTATGAAGTAATAAGAAAACATCTCCTCCGAAAAACACAGAAAAGTAGCGCAAAAAACAAACTAACATCAGTGGAAAAGAGTCCGCAAAGTCAAATCCAAATTACCATAAGAAGGGGCAACATCCTCCGCAAGAAAATCCGACACGTCAGACAAACTATCAGAGGGACTAAGGAATATAGAAGGGGGGGTAGCTGATCCGTCAACCGGAGCTACCTCCGTGAAAGGTTTCCAATCCAAAAAACTTCTATACGGCCCACATGTGGAACACGGGCTGGGCGGTATTGGGGACGGGGTACAAGATGGGGGTCTATTAGGCACAAATCGAACTGGTATGGCCACATGGTATTCGTATGCGTGGGTCCTCGTTGGTATCCCAGTTTTTGTCTTCGAAATATACGTCGCTATCTGTTTTGTTTCCGTTTCCGAGCGGAACATGGTTTCCAGGTCACGGGGCTTGGGTATGTATTTCTCGCGCGCTTCTGTCCTTGCCGGGCACTCCAGGATCGCGTGTTGTATAGTTTGGTAGTATTGGTGGCAATGTGTGCAGAGGTGGTCATTGTGTCCCCATGAGGTGCGCGCGGAGAGATGCGACTTTCAGGACCTCATCTGGAATATTCGGCTTGCTATTTCGATCGGCAATCTGAAGATTTGGTTTTCGCCAAGGGACACTTCTTCTTCGTCTCTCGACTTTTCAGCTGTTGTTGTTTTCCACCGTTCGATTAGTTTTTCTTTTATTTTTTCCTCTAAGGTTGCTATGGGGTATAAGGATGGGGTGGCTTCGCCAGCTTTGATGACTCCATGGAATCGCATCCCAGTTTCCAGGTACGGGATGATGCTGCGCAGGATTTTGTCGACGTGGACTGGTGGGGAGCTTCTGGGTTTGTGTATGTTGGGGGCGCTCCACTTTTGGACGTATAGGCCTTTCTTTTTTCCTCTGACCGTTCTTCTTTTCAGATAGCTGCGGTAGGTATCCTTTGGGTTTCTTGTTGCAAGGGCTGGGTACGTGTCCGGCAGTATTGACGCGATCGGGTGCTCCGGGTCAGTGACAGTCGATACTCGTAGGACGTATTTTTCCCTTAGGTACTTGATCCAGATTTCCGGTGGGGGTATTTTTGCCTGGGCTAGCGTCTGGTGCGCGTTTGTATTCCGGAAGTGTCCGGTTACCCACCTTGCCATTTTACTAAACTGGGTGTTGAGGAGTTTGATTGTCGTTTGGTCTGGTTCGACGACAGTTGCCCCGTACGTCATTTGCGGTATTAGCATTCCCATTACGAGGCGTCTTCAGTTGTGCGGGGTCAGCCCTTTGTGCTTTGTGTTGTCTCTTCTGATGAGTGTGAACTGTTTCATTGCATGTGCGATGCGGACTTCGTAGTGGGCGTGCGGGGTTCGCTTGGTGGACGCGAAATATCCTAGGTATCGCGCTATCCGTTTAGGCGTTATCTGCACTCCTCCTATTTCTACCGGTTGTTTTTCGTCCTCTGGTGTGCTCTCATGATGTACTTCCCAGTGTACTAGGTCTGTCTTGGGTGCGGAGAACTTTATTTTCATCGGTCTTGCTTTGGTTTCTAGTCGCTCAAACTCTTCCCGGATTTTGCCGTTATTTTCTTTTCTGTTTCTGGAATAGACTGTGACCACAAAATCATCTATGAAGGATCCTCTGCTTTGTGGTTCTTCACACTCGTGCAGCGGGGCGACGTATATGACAAATAGCAATGGGGAGATTGGTGAGCCTTGCGGGGTTCCGGATTTCACGTGGTGTAGGGTTTCTGTTGCTCCTGGGAAGACCATCTGCATGGTCCTATTGCTCATCAATGACAGTATCCAGTTGGTGAGATATTCTGGGGTGTTTCCGTTTTCGAGTCTTTTTTTGAGTTCGGCTTGTTCCATGTTGTCAAATGCTCCTATGATATCGAAGAAACCTGTGCTCACTTTGAATCCTGCTTTCTGAAGGCAATCTACTTCGTGGAAGAGCCGATTTGCTGCATCTGCCGTGCCTCTTTGTTTTATGGCTCCGTACTGGTATGGCGATATCATTTTGTTTTGTATTGCATGTGCGTATAGTCTATCGTGGGCGACCTTCTCGACTATTTTTGAGAGTGTGTTGAGCAAAGCTATGACTCTGTACGATTTGACCGGTCCGTAGTCTTCTTTGCCTGGTTTGGGTATGAGCACTCCCAGTGCTTCTTTGAGGTTTTCTGGGTGATATCCGTGGCCAAGTATTTCGTTAACGATTCCTTTGATAATGTGTGGTGCTCCTTTTGCTACCTGTTTCCAGACTGGGTACGGGATGGCGTCCTTTCCTGGGGCTGTGTTTCTGGTTTTCCGAAGGGCTTCTTGAATTTCACTTTCTGTTACCTCCGGCATCTCAGGGTGCCATACGGGTTTGGGAGGGTCTGGTTGTGGTTTAGGGGGGGAAAGTTGTTTGATCAGTTGTGCTTCGTACTGTTCTGGCGTTCCAGCCGCAATTGCTGGTTTGTGATCTCTTGAGGTTTTCATCCTTACTGACTTGTAGTTCCAGAGGTCCTGGTCACTTGCGTTCTCCACCCACTGGTTCCAGTATCGGTCTTTGGCGGCCTGGATCAATTGGAAGTACTTGTTTCGAGCCATATTCCGGTTTTCTCTGGTTGTTCTTCCATGCTTGTATTTTCATGCTTCTCGCTTAAACATCTTTCGTGCGATTGTGATTTCAGTGTTCCACCATGGCTTGGAGTACTTTGTGACATTTTTCTTCGGTACTGTGTCGTATAGTGTTTTGGCGACCTGGTGTATTGTTTTTTGGATCCAGTGTTGGAAGTCTCCTTGTTGGTCCCATTCCATTACAATTCCTTCTAGTTGGTGATATACTGGGTCCACATTGTCTTTATCATAGGTGGGGAAAATTTTCCAGTTTGGTGCCAGTTTTTCCTGCTCGGTGTCTTGTAGGTGGAGCTTGATGACTACTGGGAAATGGTCGCTTCCTACGTCTTTTCCTACTGTTGGCAGGGTGAGCCGTCCGTATGTGTTCGTGCTCGCAAATATGAGATCGATTACTCCGTCTTGTCTTCCTCTTGGGTCTTGTCTGGTGGTTTCTCCTGGTATGTTGGTACATACATGTCCCGTATTGGTTGCTGCTTCCAGTAGCCTTTGTCCGTCCTGGAGTTCGTGCCACGTATATGCTCTGAACGGGCTCCAGTCTGGGTGATGTGTGTTGAAGTCTCCAAGTATAATCCTATGGCCCGTATGATTCCGGAATACCTGTGTTATAATTTCTGTTCGATCTGTGCCTTTTGGGTGTACATAAACTGCAAAAAAGGAAAAAGAGAAAGAAAAACTCTTCGACTTGAAACTCAGTGCCACCACATCTGGGTCCTGAATCCCGGGTATAGGAAAGAAAGAAAAACACTCTGCTATCCACTTCTCAACATAAACAACTGTTCCGTACTGTATTCTTCCATCTCTTTTCTTCTGGGGCACTACTGTTTCATATCCCTTTGCTCTCATCGGGTTTCCTTGGTGTAGGTATGGGTGTTGGATGGCTATGATTTGTGCTGGGGTTTTTTGGTTTTGCATGTAATTGATGAACACTCTGTTGTTTCCTGCGCAGTTGAGTGTTACCATTTTGAGGGTTTTCGTGGTCTGTGGGATGCTTTTGGTCATCCCATTGTTGTTTCCTTGTGTTGACATTTTATTCGTTTTCCTGCGCTTCTTGTTGGAGACGTTCCGCCCTGCGCTGTTGGATCATCTCTTGGAACTGTTGGAATTTTTCTTTTCTGGCGGGGCAATCTGGGAAATTTGCTGCGTGGTTGTTTTGGCAATTGATGCACTTTGCAACCTCCCTCGCGCAGTATCTTCCTAGTTTATGTTCTCTTTCTGGTCATCCGGGGCATGGGGTCGAATGTTTCTGGGTTTCGCATGTATGGGGGTGGTTTCTAGTGTCGTGTGCTTGCGCACAGATGGCGCACATTTGAGTTGGTTCTTGGCATGCTGCCCTGGGGTGTCCTAATTTCCAACATTTGTTGCACTGCGTGTACGGCGTCGATGAGTGGAGCAGTTCAGTTTTTCTTCTTCGGTTGTACAACAATGTTCCCTGGGGGGTGTGGATCTTTCTGATTTCGGATGGATGGGCTTCGACTATGATTGAGCAATAGGGCTTTTCTTGTCCGTCTTTAGGTTTGACTAATCTTGTGCTCGCAATTTGAACTCCCGTGGTGGCCAGGATCTGTCCTGACACTTCTTCGTGGAGGTCTGTTCCTAGTCCCGTACCAGGGAGGGCAAACCTTGGGATACCATGTACCATGATGCCAGCTGTGACTGGTGCGAATTTGAGGGTTTTGAATTGTGTCGTTAAGATTCCGCTTACTGCATTCTGAATGATGATTGAATATGGTTTGTAGAAGTCGGCGGTCAGGTGTGGTGGGGTGTACATCGTGACGGTGCCCATTTCGTTGATTGTGATGGCTTCTAGCATTGCGTCTTTGGGGGATAATGCCGCTTCATCTCTGAGTCGTATTGCGAGCTGGTATGCTAGCCTTTCTGCTAGGATGGCTCGGTCTTTGATTTCTCCAGGTTCAGTCTTCTGGAGGTACATTCGTCGTTCTGCCCTTTGGTGCTTTTTCGGAAGTTGTTGTTGGCGCTCAGTGTTGGTTTCGGTGTTGGTTTCATTTTTCTTTTTATTAGTATTTTATGATGGGTTGTCTGGGCTTGCCTCCTGGTCTTTTGCTTTCTTTCCTTTGTTTTTTCCCTTTCCCATCTCCTTACTCTGTTTATTGTCTTGTTGTTTTGAACTTTGTGCGGCCTGTGCGTATGATCTGGATTGGACTGTGGCTGCCATGCTCTGGGCTGCTTGTTGGGTTTGTTTCGTTCTTTTTTCCAATTCTTCCACTTGTCGTCCAAGTTTGAGGTTGGCATCTTGTAGGTTGATGAGGAATCTGGATTGATTGTCGATTTTGTTGCACAATGCAGTGAACACGTCGGCGATGAACATACCGAGTAGTGCAGTTTTCGTGGGCTCTCCCGTTAGACCTTGTTGTTCGCTTAGTAGTTCCACAAAGGCTTGTGTTCTGATGGTGGACCCTGTGAGCTCCTCTAGCGCCTGTAGTGGATTTTCGGTGACTTGGCTTGGGGCTGGGGTCTGGGAGGGCCCTGGGGCTGATCTCTTTGGTTTTCTAGGGGTGGCGTTGACGTCCGCCATTTCTTTGTCTTTTCCTTTGAACTGTTCGTCCGTGGTGAGGAAATCTCCATCGCTGGTGTACTGTGTGGCTGGGGCATCCTCATCCCATGATCCGATATCCTTGCCTCCGAACGCACTTTCTGGGGCAAAGGTGGCTTGTGGATGTGGGGTGGTGGTACACGATGGCGTTGGGGATGCATCCTGACTAATATTGGCAGGGTTTCTGAAGAGCGGTTGAGCGACTTGACTTTGCGTTATCTGTGTTGGGGGAACCTGGGAGCGCCCCTCGATCTGCCACTCGTGTGCGGGCGGGATTTGGTATGGCTGGGCTGAGCTCTTGGGGATAGTGTGATGGGTTGAGGTATTCGACGGCGTTGGGGCCCTCGTGGGGGTGACCGGCTGTTGCTGGGATGTAGACATATTTACGACCGTGTAAGCGAGGCTAGGTCTTGCACGTTGTCACGATGTCTCCCAAACTGGGTTTATTGATCAGGCTATAACGGCACCAGAGCACACTACGGTGGTGATGCGCGACCAGGAACCCGTCGGTACGTG
>JABYPW010000269.1:0-30579 GCA_016880775.1 Phymatotrichopsis omnivora | reverse complement strand
CAATTGAGCTACTGAGGCCCGTCGCACGGGGTTGGAAGTCCCATTTGTGGGAAGGGAACGAATGTAAGGGGAATTTATGTTATGGAACTGAGTTCCCCCAGATCTCCATTCCGCGCCTTCCAGGAGGACGCTTTTGGATGTCACGTGATCGAGTGATCGATCATGCAGATAGTTTTATTCATGCGTTTTTGTTGTAAAGTTGGGGTGGGTAGCGAGTGCTATTCATTCCTGTAGCTTTTAGATGATAATTGTTAAGTAATGCGAGAGTTCATGGTTTCACTCCCATCTGACTCAAAAGAAATTGCCCCGTTGAGGAGTCTCTTATATCTGTATAACAACTAGTCCTTCCTCCTGAGTCACTACTCGGCTCCAACAGTTCAATAGATCCAACAACTCATTAATTTTAAAAACATCTATTTGTATTTTGCTGACTATATACTAAAGGCCCAAAGCTACTACCCGTCTCTGTGAACATTTGTATTTTTGAGAGGGCTGAGAACTCCGCCGAACGTGCATTGAGAAGTCGCAATTCTAGTGGGTGTATAGATATTCGAGGTGTAGGTACTCGTACTAAGTATTGGTAGATAGAAACTTTGTAAAATTCTATTTGGATAGATAGCAAGGGGGAATCTATGCAGACTGCATAAAAGGGTGGTTTTGTTCGATGGGACACAAAAAAAAACTGTTCTATGCACGGATAGATACCCTTTTATTAGTTAAGAAAAGTCATCCATTTGAATCACATGAGTGGCGAACTGGCCGGTGGCGGAATAACCGGTGGAGCAATAACTGGTAAGCGAGGTACAAGACTGCATTGTACGTCACTTCAATACCTACATCGTACTGTACCCAACTACCTTAAAGACATTATTATGCCACGCACAAGCAGCAGCAAAGAAATTCCTTTAGCGATTCGGGGTGGAATCCTAGCCTTGCACCTGTTTACCAAAAAAAGGTTGGACCGAAATTTCCTCGCACTTTTCCATCGCTGAAAACACTGTACTTGACATCTGCAAAAGAGCCAATGTTCGCTGTTCCCATAAAGTGATATACATGTACATAGTTGTGGCTTCTAAATAAAATAAATTACCTTGCAGGAGCGTGCTGCTAGTGATTCTGTTGAGGATCTCTTTTCCGCTCTTGAAGACAAATCACGGTCTGGCCGTCCGCAGAAAATCAGAAGAGTCCCAGATTCTCGGCGAATTAGCCCTTTTAGACGAAGAACACCAAGCGAGGCCCTTTCCAGGAATTGTTGCAGCTCGCTCTACCATTGAACATGTTATGCACGATCACCACGAAATTTATCGTTACAACCCACGGTGGAAACCTGATTTAGATGCGACTCATGAGCAGCAACGCTATAAATTCGCACAATGAGCAATTCTTTTGCCTCAAAAGTAAGTTTGCATTCTTTATGTAGATTTATATCAACTGGGCTACGGTAAAAGTTCAGATGGTTTGTGTTCACCGATGAAATGTGGGTTGAAATCCGTCAACGCCGTATCGGCAAAATTTCACGTCCTAAAGGAGCAAACCCACATGATTTTTCTCGTCCCAAGGGAGTTTCTTCTAGTGAAGGAGGTGGAATTAGGTTTATGTTATGGGGTGCAATTGCGTTTGGCTACCGTGGGCCATGTTACATGTGGGATGAAGAGACTCCCGAAGAACGCAGCGAATTCAACAGAATATTAGAAGAAGAAAATAAGGAGCGTCATGAGCGTCAAGAGTTACGTCAGCAACGTGCTCAAATACCCGGCACAGAAGAATACAAAATTTTTGAGGAGATAAATCAAAATGTTGAGTATTAGAATATTGTAGAGGAACGGATAGGGCGAAATCAGCGCAAGCGGCGTCGCCCTGAATGGGAGTTTAAAGAACCGCAAATTAAGCGGCAAAGTGAAGGAGTAATTGACTGGTTGCGCTATAAAGAGCGTGTATGTCGTCCCCTCCTGTACCATTTTATTGGACATATGCAGCAGGAGCAGGATCATCCTTATTTTTTGGTGGAAGATAATGCTCCTGCTCATAGTCAACTGTATCATCGTGAGGATCGTGAGGAAAAAGGGAATTCAAAGACCAGAGTGGCCAGGAAAATCTCCAGATTTAAACAAAATTGAGCCACTATGGGATTATTTGCGAGATAGTAACTCGTGCAACAGCTAACCAAATACAATGGTGGTCTTTACGACGTTCTCCCACTACCGAATCCTACGGCCAGCCTGACGGAATTGAATAATCCTTTGGCAAGAAACCAACATTATACAGTTCCGCATATTTCGGCGGCAGCGCTTACCGGGAGATCGGAGATTCTCGAGCAGATACACCAGCACTTCCCATCCTCTGATGTACCTCGGAAACAGCGCCGGTTTGTTTTGTTTGGGATGGGCGGCTCTGTGAAAACTCAGATTGCTGTGAAGTTTGTTGAAGACTGCCGAGATTCATAAGTCTTGTTCCCAGATGTTGCTCCACATGATATCTTTGATATCTCTCTTACCTTCATCGCCTGCTAACAAAACTTTCTTGATTATAGCTTCTGGGCCATACTGTGGATCGATGCCCGTAGCTATGAGACTACTGAAAAAAGCTTTTGCGATATTGCTCGGATCGCCAAGGTTGAGGAAAACTTGAAGGCTGCAAAGCAATGGCTAACAAGCCTCACGGAAGAGTGGCTTATGATTTTCGACAATGCCGACGATCCTGCACTGGACATCTCCGAGTATTTTCCCGCCGGAAATAGAGGGAATATTTTGCTTACCAGCCGAAACCGAGACTGCTGGAAGCACGGACCGAACTTTCACATCGAAATCCGGGAG
This sequence comes from Phymatotrichopsis omnivora, assembly GCA_016880775.1. Taxonomy (NCBI): domain Eukaryota; kingdom Fungi; phylum Ascomycota; class Pezizomycetes; order Pezizales; family Rhizinaceae; genus Phymatotrichopsis; species Phymatotrichopsis omnivora. The sequence goes on along the minus strand of JABYPW010000269.1, from coordinate 27,766 downwards.
ATGAGGGAAGACGATGCGATTGCTTTTCTGTTGAAGGCCTCTAAACCCGTATCAAACGAGGAATCGCTAAAGTGGACAGCACGAATCGTTAAAGAATTGGGATTCTAGCCCTCGCCATCTATCAGGCCGGAGCATTTATCGCCAACTCGTGTGAAATTGACCGGTATTTGGACATCTATAAACAACACCGAAAAGAGCTTCTCCTCCGAACGTCCGTACAAGGAGCCGGCAGTTATAAATGGATGGTTTACACAACGTGGAAGGCGGAATTTCGAAGAATAGAAGAGGAAATCCTGTTGCTGCAGCTATCCTGCAGGTGTTTGCGTGTTTCCACCACGAGGGGATTTCAGAAGAAATATTCCAGCGGGGAAGCATTGCATTACCGGAAATATCTGAATTATATCCGGGAACAGAGATGCCAAGGCAGTTAGCGCGGATACTCCAAGAGGAAAACGACGAGGTTTGGGATTCCTTTTGCTTTCAAAGTGATGTTGAAACACTTCTTCGGTATTCTCTTGTCCGAGGAGAGAAAAGCGTTTATTCAGTTCATCCCCTCGTTCATTCACGGGCCCGTGGTCGACTTAAGAAGAAAGAACAGCAAGCTTTTGTTAGGTTTGCCGTTTACTTGCTCTCCTATTCCATCGCCTGCAAATCCGGATCGAAAGACTATGCCTTTCGCAGACAACTGTTACCACACACCGACGTAATCCGCAGATATTCCACAAATTTCTCCTTTGATTGTGAAACCGACTCAGAGCGAGTCATTCACACCGCTATCAGTCTTGGATTAGTATACTTGGAAGTGGAACGGTGGGAGGAGACGCAGATTAATCTAGTACGAGCTGTGGAAGTGAGCGAAACAATTCCTGGAAAGGGACATCTAGATACCCTAGATTCCATGGAAAACCTGGCCCAGATGCACCGGCGCCAGAGCCGGCCCCAGGAGGTAGAGAGGATAGGGGAGCGTGTGGTTGCGATGGGGTAAAGAATTTCAGGCAACGAACACCCATATACCCTGGATTCCATGCAAGACCTGGCCGGGACGTACCAGGTCCATGGCCGGTTCCAAGAAGCAGAGAAATTAGGAGAACATGTGGTTGAGGCGAGGGAAAGAACTTTGGGTAACAAACACCCACGTACCATATATTCCGTGAGATACCTGGCCAGGACGTACTTGCTCCAAAGCCGGTCCCAAGAAGCAGAGAAGTTACTAAAGTGTGTGGTTGAGGTGAGGGAAAGAACTTTTAGCAATGAGCACCTAGATACCCTACATTCTATGGTAGAACTAGCCGTGATGTATCAGAGCCAGGGCTAATTGAAAGAGGCGGAAAGGATAGAAAAGCGTGTGATTGATACGAGAGAAAGAATTTTTTACAATGAGCACCCAGATGCCCTAGATTTTTTTTTTTACCCAACCTAGATGAGATGTACCAGAGCCAGGGCCGATTGAGAGATGCGTAAAGGATAAGGGAGCATGAGATTCAAGCGAGGGAAAGCATTTTGGATAACGAGGATCCAGATTGTCTAGATTCCATGGAAGACCTAGCCGCGGCATACCAAAGTCAAGGCCGATCGAAGGAGGCACAAAAGATTGCAGAGCATATTGTTGAGGTGAAGGAAAGGATTTTGGGTAACGAGCACCCATATACCCTAAATTTCATGGAAGGGCTGGCCGTGACGTACTGGTACCAGGACCGGTTCCAGGAGGCGGAGAAGATGGAGGAGCGTGTTGTTGAGGTTACGGAAAAAATTTTACCCCAAAACCCTATTGTCTATGAGATTGCTGGTCAAGATGTACCGGCACTAGGGCCGGTTCCAAGAAGCAGAGAAGATAGAAGAGCATGTGGTTGAGGTGAGTAAAAGAACTTTGGGCAACAAACACCCACATACCCTAGGTTCCATGAAAAAACTGGCTGAGACGTACCGGGACTAAAGGCCAGTTCCAAAAGGCAGAGAACATAGGATAGCATGTGGTTGAGGCGAGAAAAAGAATTTCGGGCAACGAGCACCCGCATACCCTAGATTCCATGGAAAGCCTGGCCGAGACGTACCGGTACCAGGCCCGGTTCCGAGAAGCAGAAGAGATAGGGGAGCACGTGGTTGAGGTGAGGGAAAGAATATTGGGCAACGAACACCGGCGTGTCCTAGATTCCATGGAAAACCTGGCCGAGACGTACTAGTACCAGGGCCGGTTCCAAGAAGCAGAAGAAATGGGAGAGCGCGCGGTTGAGGTGATGGAAAGAATTTTGGGCAACGAACACCAACGTACCCTAGATTACATGGAAAACCTAGCCGAGACGTACCAGCACCAGGGCCAGTTCCAAGAAGCAAAGGAGATAGGAGAGCGCGTGGTTGAGGTGAGGGAAAGAATTTTGGGTAACGAACACCGACGTACCCTAGATCCAATGGAAAACCCGGCCGAGACGTACCGGTACCAGGGCTAGCCCCAAGAAGCAGAAGAGATAAAAGAGCGTGCGGTTGAAAGCCTTTCTGGCAACGAGCAGCTGGAGACCCTGAAATCCATGGCAGGCCTTGCCGTGAAGTAAAATAACCGGGCCGATTCGAAGACGTAGAGAAGATAGGAGAACGTGTGGCTGATGTGGTAAAAAGAACTCTGGATAGCAAACATTTGGATACCCTGACGTCCATGGCAAATCTTGCTGGCGGCCGCGACGTACCCGAAGAATGGTGATGGAAGTGGCGAGGCTCGAAGAGCGTGCAATTAAGGTGAATGAAGCAATTTTTGGCGCAAAACACCCTGATATTTTTATGGCTCTAGCCTTGACGCACCAAAGCCTAGGCTAGTTGAAAAAGGCAAAGGAGATTGGAATGGGGGTGGCCGAGGCGAGTCGGTACCTATGAATTTATTCTTCTGAGTAAAATTGTTTTTCCGTAGTTTCTCTCCTTTCTTTGCCGTTTTGCTTTTACTTTTACTTTATTCTTGTTTTCATTTTTCATTTTTCTTTTACAATATGTTTCCTATTTTTTTTTTTTTTTTTTTTTGGTTTTGGTTTTGAATTTGTTACATTATTGTTTCCGTTTCGCGGCGATCGAGCTTCTGGATTGGGAGGCGAAGGCAGCAACGGTTACTACAATATACTATGCGTTTCTGACCAGGCCTATCCATATCTAATTGCTTTGTCATCACTACCACTATTGAATTCTATTCTCAGCTAAAAGAAAACCAAGCTGTGCTCACCTTCATAGATTCCGTCATTCCGCGAATCACCTTTGTGCGGAGAACCCGATATCACTCGGCCTTGCTTCGTGGGTAGTGATTAGGTTGAGGCAAATCTGGCGGATGAGCAATTGATGTTGAAGTAGAGCCTTGTAAGTATCAGGCTTCTTCTCGAGACTGTTGAGGGTCACATGAGCACGGTTACGGCGCAGGACTAGTGTTTCTACCGCAACTTTTCTCTCGACTCCTTCCCCTGTGGTATCATTGCTAGGAAGACTCTGTATTATGTTACGTTTCATGTTGTAGAACTGGGGGTTGGGAAAGATGGAAAAAGTGAGAGATAGAGGTCAAATTGTTTTTTTTATGGGATTGGGAGCGGGATGGTGTGCAGAACGTAGCCAAACATCGGAAAAGTGAAGGGTAAGGAAATGCGGAACGTAGAGATGATGGGGTGTATTCTTCCGTACTTTACATGTAAGCAACAAAGATAAATCTTTCCTTTCCATACGCATAGAAACTCATTTCGCAGAACGTGGAGGAGAGCGGAACAAGTCTGAGGAAAGTTTACAGCATCGGAGAATCGAGATTCTATCCAAATGCCTGACGTCCAATGATGTGTTGAGGTAATGTATCCGTGTAGTATACGTAAAGGGGGTCTGTAATGGAGACATGCAATCGGAATACACAACCGAAATATACAAACAAGCGGATTGAAAGAAAGTGAAACTCCAAAGAATTCAGAACCTCTGCGAAAACTCGGCAAAAAAAAAACTCCTCTAACCCTCTGACGCCGAAAAAGAAATAAATGCCTATCGAAAATCATAAGAATAGTACTGTCCCTCCGACGCCAAAACAGTAATATCAAAAGAAATAAACAAAGCTTTCATGAAAATCGCAAAGAAATTGAACGGAAATCTAGTGTAATATACAAGTTGTATAAAGAACAAAGAAGTATAATAGGCAAACATAAGTCATCAGGTATCACTCGTCTACCTCGTACAAACCCACGCGACTGATTCCGCATTGTAACATTTTCCCTTTTTCTCGTATAAGGAGGTAGAGCATACTTTGAGGAAAACGGGCGCTGCGAAAGATCCCAATTATAGCATCCCATAAATAGTTTACGGGAAGACTCTCGGAGAGCATTTGGGTCCAGAGCATTGCAGTGGGGAAATGGAGAGTAGTATAAGGATGTTGGATTGTGGCGTCACCGGATGCTTATTATGGAGCCGCGTTTTGACAAGCTGTAATACATGTACATGTACAATACAGTGTAAAGGAGTTTTGACCGCCTTCATGGCCAATATACGGAACACTCCCTCTCTCGAAAAGTGTATAATTTCTGCGGGGTTCGACTGGGAAAATTAGAGAGAGAGAGAGAGAGAGAAGTAGAAAGTAGGGGGAGATAGATAGAGACAGAGGGGAAAACACGGACACAATTCTACTCCCGAAAAATAAATTCATAGGTGACGCGCCTCTGCCGCTCGCACCTCGATCTCCTTTGCCTCTTCCAATCGGCCCATGCTTCGGCACATCGCGGCAAGGTTCCTAAGGGCCAGTAGAGTATCCGGGTGTTCTTTGCCCAAAATTCTTTCGCTTGCCTCAACGACACGCTCTTCCATCTTCTTCGCCTCTTCCAAGCGGCCCTGTTGCCAATAGATCACGGCTAGGTTTCCCATGGAAGTCAGGGTGTCCGGATGCTCTTTGCCCAAAACCCTTTCGCTTGCCTCAACGACACGCTCTTCCATCTTCTTCGCCTCTTCCAAGCGGCCCTGTTCCAAATAGATCGCGGCTAGGTTTCCCATGGAAGTCAGGGTGTCCGGATGTTCTTTGCCCAAAACCCTTTCGCTTGCCTCAACGACACGCTCTTTCATCTTCTTCGCCTCTTCCAAGCGGCCCTGTTCCAAATAGATCGCGGCTAGGTTTCCAATGGAAGTCAGGGTGTTCGGATGCTCTTTGCCCAAAATTCTTTCATTGGCCTCAACAACACGCTGCCCTATCTCCTCTGCTTCTTTCAATCGGCCCTGGTTCTTGTATGTCGATGCCAAGTTACTCAGAGACATCAGGGTGTGCGGATGCTCTTTGCCGAAAATCCTTTCCCGCGCCTCAACTACTAGCTCTTCCATCTTCTCTGCTTCTTGCCATCGGCCCTGGCTCTTGTACTTCGAGGCCAGGTTTCCCATGGAAAGCAGGGTCTCAGGATGCTCTTTGCCCAAAATTCTTTCCCTTGCCTCAAGTACACGCTCCTCCATCTTCTCCGCTTCTCTCCATTTGCCCTGTTTCATGTACGTCACAGCCAGGAGTGCCATGGAAGTCAGGGCCCCCGGATACTCTTTGCCGAAACTCCTTTCACTCGCTTCAACTACATGCCCTCCCATCTTTTCCGCTTCTCTCCATCGGCCCTGCTGACTGTACGCATAGGCCAGGTATGCCATGGAAGTCAGGGTTTCCGGATGCTCTTTGCCCAAAATTCTTTCCCTTGCCTCAACTACACGCACCCCCATCTTCTCTGCTTCATTCCATCGGCCCTGCTCCCAGTACGTCAAGGCTAGGTTTGCCATGGAAGTCAGAGTTTCTGGATGCTCTTCGCCAAAAATTGTTTCGCTCGCTTTAACCGCTTGTACTCGGTTCTCCTCGGCCTCTCTCCACCGTCCCACCTCAAAGTATACTAATCCAAAGTTTTCGGCTCTACGTTTGACTTGCTTTAAATCGGTTTCGGAATCGAAGGAGGAATCTGTGGAATGTATGCGAGATGCGTCGATTTGAGATAGTAATTGTCTGCGAAAGGCGTAATCTTCCGTTTTGAATTTAAAAGTGATGGAATGTGAGAGCAAAGAAATAGCCAACCTCAGAAAGAGCTGTTGTTCCTGCTTCCCAAGTCGATCACGGGCCCATGAATGAACAAGGGGGTGAACCGAGTAAGCGCTTTTCTCTCTCCGGACAAGAGAATACCGAAGAAGTGTTGCCAGATCGTCTCGAAAGCGGTAAGAGTCCCAAATCTCGTCGTTATTCTCCCAAAGTATCCTCATTAGCCGCTCCGGCACCTCTGCTGGTGAACATGCGACGCTTGCCCGCTGGAATATTTCTTCCGAGATTCCTTCGTGATGTAGAAACGCAAACACCTGCAAAATATCTGCTGCAACAGGATTTTCCTCTTCCACTTTTCGAAATGCCACCTCCCACGTCGTGTAGACCGCCCATTTATAGTTCCTAGCCCCCTGTACTGACGTATGGAGGAGAAGCTTTTTCCGATGTTGTTTGAAGATATCCAAATACTGGTCGATTTCGCAGGAGCTCGCGATATATGCTCCGGCCTGATTAATCGCGAGGGCTAGGAATCCTAATTCTTTGACGATTCGTGGAGCCCACTGGAGCGCTTCGTTGGATTCGATTTTAGATGCCTTGAGCAGAAGAGTAATCGCCTCATCCTCTTCCATCTCTCTAATTTCGTGGTGACATCCGTGATTCGAGCAGTCCCGGTTTCGGGTAGTAACTAGGATATTCCCTCTGTTTCCGGCGGGAAAGTATTCCGAGATATCCAGTGCAGGGTCGTCGGCGTTGTCGATGATAAGCAGCCACTCTTCCTCAAGGCTTGTCAGCCATTGTTGTGCAGCTTTTACATTTTCCTCAACCTTGGCAATCCGAGCGATATCGCAAAAGCTTTTGTCGGCGGTTTCTTTGCTGCTAGCATCGACCCCATAATATAGCCCAAAAACTGTAGCCGCAAAAGTTGTGTTAGCTGGTTTCCGGCAAAGAATGGAGGAAGGCATATTAATATCAAAGATATCATGTGGAGCATTATCGGGAAATAAGACTCACGAATCTCGGTAGTTTTCGGCAAACTTTACGGCAATCTGCGTTTTCCCAGAGCCACCCATTCCGAACAAAACGTATCGGCGCTGTTAACGAGGCGCATCAGAGGAAGCTTGAGACGCAAAATTTTGGTGTATTTTCTCGAGAATAGCGGATCTCCCGGTAAAAATTACGGTTGAACTAAGGGGAACTGTATAATGCTTGTTTCTCGCCGGAGAAAGGGGTCGGGATTCTTCCGGAATGGTAAGTTGGCTCGGTAGTGGAAGACTTTGGTATAGACCGTCGTTGAATTTGGTTAGTTGTTGAATGAGTTTCTCGAATTTTCCTTTGTCAGCTATTGCCCATTTCAGTTTCTTGTATGTTGGAAGTATCTTCTGAAATTCTGTGGTTGCATCGGAAATTCGAGTGAACTCGTCGGTAAGGCTTAAGCCTGGAGGTAGGGCTTTCGCTTCTATCCTGGCGGGGTTTTCAAGGTGTGCGATTATATTAGCATTAATAGCGGGGATACTTTCTGGTAGGGAAGGGAATGAAGGTCTCAAGCGGCTTGGCGAACCAGAAGTTGGAGTGTGTTGTGGGTGAGTGACAGTGCTTTTGCTTTTATCCAAGGAGGTAAGCTGGTTTTTCATTCCTTTGAATAGAATTTTCGACGATCTCGCTATCCGAAGTCTGCGGCTTTCCCTAGCTTCTACTTGTACAACCCGTACGCCGTAGGTAGAGTCCAGGTTCTTCAAATTTGCAAAAAGGCCACAAATCCTCGCTAAAACCCCGACGGCATATCGATACTGCCAGTTGTCTGGATTCAGCCTCCGATGAAAGCCACCGTCGCCATCCGAAATTTCCCAAGCTTTTACCCAATCCTCGAGGCGACCCCGTTCCTTGACCAAATCCAAACAGAAGTCTGTACCAAAGTTCTGTGCGTCGGAGAAGATAACGTAGCCTTGAACACAAGCACCACATAGTTGACCACACAATGTCTCTAAGATGTCACCAGGGTCCATGGTCCGTCTAGTTCGGCTCCAATTTATAGCTGCAAAGGCTGAAGGGAGCTTATTGGTCGGGGCTAATGAAAGGGATCGGTGAAAGATGAAAATGGCGGTTTGATACGAAAAAGATTGTAAAAAATATCTTAAGGTTGCGTTCCTTTGCGAGTATGAGTTTAAGGTAGTAAGTGTTTGGTGTCGTAATCAACCACAGATAATGAGATGTATAAAGTATAGGAGGGAAGGTGTCTTTTGTAGGATCCTCATGCTTACTTTCTGGTTACACCACCCGAGTGCGGGGCAATCGAATTCTGTGGCTAACGATTTGGCGCTTAGAAGACATGATACATGTATGGGCGTCACGTTGGCAACAACCCGGCCCCTCGCATCACCGTGGGGCTTGGATCCCAACTGAACGTGGCGGTGCGACTGTGTCAGTAATGACTCGGTATGGTATTGGGGAACGTAATAACTACAAAAAAAAAATAGGAGGAATTGAAGCGTATATTCAACTATCATGCCAAACGACAACAAGAAAAGCAGATTGCCTTATATACTCCTCCAGGCTCCAGATATACGACATAAACAGAACAAAATGGAAAAGGGGCGAACGAAAACGGCGGAACATTCCACCGAAAAACGGCGCTATCGGAAAGAACTGAGGCCATAAATTATAAAAAGCAAAGTACGAAACTAAGAAAATCCCGAAACACACTGCCGAGCCGAACGCTCCTCACAACAATAACTACTCAAGGAGTGAGTCAGTATTGATGTGCAGAACGCTGCCCGTGATCTAACGAGTGAAGGAAATGAAAACCCAGATGGCAGATGCGGGGTGTAATTATACCCGTACTTTGCGCAACAAACATAGAGCTTTCTCTTCATTATGCGTGGAAACGTATATCTTAGAAAGCGGAGGAAAACCGAATAAAATGGAAGAAAGCGGAATATAAACGAAGGAAAGTTGTTATACACGAGGTTCGAAACTCCACATAAACACCTGACTTCCGTTAATCTCTTTGCTGAGGCTATGTATCCTTGTAATATACTCAAAAGATATATATAAAGGAAATATGGAAAGAAAAAATGTTAGGGAAATATGCAAAGGTGTTGAAATAAACATGCGCGAGGATTTTGTTTCATGTTTTTCGTTTTTTCCGTCGTTTGGGCTTGTTTAGTTTCTTGGGTCAATTTGAAGATTCGGGATATACGACTATAACGGCGGGGTCAATTTGTTTCTCTGTGAATTTGTTTTTCTTCGGTTTGTCTATTTCTATTTCTATTTTTATCGCTTTATGCATCATTAGTTGTCACTCGTCTTTTTCGCTCTCCGGTATTTATGTCGCGGCTTTCGCCTCTACCGGCTTTTCTCTTTTTATTCTCCTTCACTTCAGCTCAGATTTCCTTTATTCAATATAAATATTTCACTCTTTCCACACTTTTCGCGCCTTTATATTTCAACAAAAGGTAATATACAAACAAGTTGACCGAAAAAAAATCAATCTCCAAAGAACCCCGAACATCTACCAAAACTCTGAAAAAATTCTCGCTATCTCTCCGGCGCATGGACCGGGGTGACAGAAGGGGTCTACGAAAAAGAAAAAAAAAAAAAAAAAAATTCTGAAAACTGCAGGAAGAGCAAACAGAAGATATTGAATGTTGAAATATGTGAGTATTTACGCGATGTTAGGCGACTCTATGCTCAGTAACTAACGCAAGACGCTAGTCTAAAGATGGCCCACGGCAACGTTGAAAGCATAATTGAACGTGGAAAACTTTCACGAGAGTCTGGAGCGCCGGTTTTCAGGTTCTTTTTTGGTCGTGAATTACCCTAATGTCGGTAGGGGACGGGAAGTCGTTTGGGATGGTTTCATAGTGGCATCGTCAGTAGCAAATCACAGAGCCGCATCGATCACGTGCTGAGACAATACCTCAACTTATATACAGTAGAGTACTAGTACTCTACTACTTCTCCAATAACTAAGACCCCTGTCAGCGCCGCAAGACAATCACATTGTTCTCCCTTATCGAAATTCTTTGGATTGTTTTTTTTCCCTGTTTCAGCCTACATAGTTAGATGGCGAAGTTCCCTTGGCGTAGTTCCCTTGGCGCACGTTTCATGCATAACCATTTTTTACACCCCACCAAAGTACTTTCTTTTCCACTGCCCGCTTTTCAGCTCTCGAATCTGGAGTCACTAGCCAGCGATGATAACCTATTCTAACTACCGTTGTGTGCCCGATCATGCTCAACGAGAACTAGTTATATGTACATGTACATTTATATTGGTAGTATATGTATTTGATGTTGGAGTGGGAAATATAGCAAAAAAATAATTTTTAAAACCATCCAGTAATATTCAACGGGTTGTAGAGTTACAGCATTAAATTAAAAAAAAAAAAAAGACATTGCACGTTAAAAAGAAAACTAAATTACAGTCAAAAAACTATGTGAAACTTAGGTAACGGAAGGTACCGGAAAGCTGCCGGAAAGAGGCCGAAAGATGCCAGAAAATTTCTAATACTTATGTTCCGAAAAAGTGGCAAAAATATCTCGATTGAGAAACGGAAGTTTGCGGAAAGGTTGAACAACATGTCCGGAATAATGCCGGAAGATCTTCGATCCTGAGTGCCATAGGTTGCCGGAAAATATCCAGCTGATTTGCCGGAATTCCAGAACGTTTCCAGGTGCAACCAAAAATGCCGCCAGAAATCCGTAGCTTCTGCTCCGGTCATTGAGCGAGATTGAGCTGAGGAATGTATCCGAAGCAAGATGTACGATCCTACCTACGACCACCACTCCTACGTCCCTATACCATTCGGCGGTAGCCCTGCCGAGAGACTGGCGATGTTGCCTTGGGATGAAACCGGCCTTTACGAATTTGTAGGTTTAGAAATGTACGAATGTAAAGAACTGGTGTGCTTGGGTTCCGATTTTCTTTTCGTTTTTTTCGTTTGATGGCTTGGTGCGGTCACTTTTGGTTTTTTTTTTTTTTTTTTTTTTTTTCCCCTCCCCTCTCTCTTTTTCTCTTTTTTTCCGGCATATATGTGGGGTTGTGGCTTTTGGATTTACGCTCACATCATACACGCGATTACAAAAAGAGACTCTTTGGAGATTACTGATTTTCGACGTTATTTTTTTTTTTGCGCATTGGTTTGGATCTCTTTTTTCATTCATTCCCTTGTTTTATTATGTCCAGCATATCATTGCAGGAGAACGGGGGTAGAACTTCTTCTGATTCGCTGGTTACGAAGTGGAACAAGTTGAGCTGTTGAATTGAAGTGCAGAGCAGAAGATCAGCGGTAGAGCTAGATGTGAACTCTGTTACGTTGGGATAAAATATGATGCATGCGCGGGAAGCGATTTTATGTTATACCAGAGCTAAATGTGAATAATCTGCGAGTTTTATATCCGAGGAAATATTGGGGGGGGGAATTTCTAGCGTAGATAAATGATTTATTTGTGTTATCTTTAAAAGCGTCAAAAAGAAAAGTTGCTCCCCTAGTGGTCCGCCGGGGGGTGATGCTATGATGCTTTAATCGTTTTTTATCTGGTTCCAGCAACAACCGCGTTTCGTAGCTACTCTGTTCTGGTCGTTGTATCAATTAGGTTTTTTTTTTCTTTTGTTCAGCTGCATTTGCTGTACCTTGGTACAATGTATGGTATAGTGTAAAGTACAGGTACTCTGCTCTCGTTTTTTTTTGTTTTTTTTGGAGCAGGAAGGAGGGGAGTTAGAATTGGCAGGGTGGGAGATTTTAGATGTGTGTGCAACTTGTGTGTTTTCGGGAAATTTCTTCGCAGAGAATCTGGGAACTGGGTGCGAGTTGGGTTTGTTGATGAAGATTGATTTTTAGCCGGGAAATAGAGGTTGCGGTTTTGTTAGGGTTGTGGCTGAGAGGTGTTCGATTCGGTTTTCCTTAATTTTTTGGGATTTGTTCAATTTTCCTGGGTTTGAGATTGGTTTTATTTTTATTATTCTCGTTTGGCGGCGATAGAGTTTCGAGGTTGGAAAGTGAAGGCAGCAAAGATTATATACAACATTCTTTTTGTTCGTGAGTTACATATTTGATTACTATGATCATTGGCGTTTTTGGTATCATTACTAAACCGTACTATCGACTAAAATAAACCCAACCTGCGCTCATCTCCACAGATTCCATCACTCGCAAATAGCCTTTATGTGGAGCACGCGATATCACTCGGCATTATTCCGTGAGCGGTGGTTGAGCTGGGACGTAATCTAGTAGACGGCCTATTGAAGTTAAGGTGGTGGCTTGTGGGTAAAGTAAGAGGCTCTTATCGAGACTGCTCAGAGTCACGTGAGCACGGTGGTGGCGCAGGAAATGCAGTAACCAATAGAAGGGCCCGCAGGTCCCTGTGTATGTCTGTATGATTTCGGAGCAATGTTTTCGCTAAGCTTCCCGTGCGTATAAGATTTTTGCTATTGGTGTCGAAGTTACCCGATACAGAACTTTATCGGCAGCGGACTTTTTTTTTTTTTTTTTTCAAAACGACAATCTCTGTTACCTACGATGCCTGACCCAGCGCCTCCGTCACCATCTACGGAAATGTCTTCGCACTTGATTTGCACTTTACGTCCAGAACACTTCCTCTCAACCGGCAGTGCCGGTGGATGCCAATCTTATCGCCAATAACAACGTTCTGCATATGGCGATAGATGAGGCTACAAGCTCTACTTTTAATCTTTCGAGTTCTGCACTCACTCCCACATTGGGGAGTAATCCTCCCGTGGCTAGTGAAGGTATTCCAGATATTTTTCATGCGAAGAAAAAAGATCGGAAGAGTTATGTCTGGCTTCCACAAAATGGAGAGGAATATTTCACACTTATTTGCAGAATCTGTATGGCTTATAGGCTGGCCTACAGATGCGCAGGCCGTTACAAAAAACGCCTACACTAGGGTAGGCTGGGCCGGGCCAGAATCTCTAACGGCCTTGGCCTATTGGAAACGCTGGCTATAACTTTTCTTTCCTGGATTTCTTCCTCTGTAGTATTATTGCCCGGAGGACTCGGCTTTACGCTACATTTCATATTGTTGCGAGCCGAGGGTTGGTGAAGATGGACAAGTTGAGAGAAAGGATTCCAGATTTTAAAATTGGAGCGGGGTGGTATGCGGAATGCATTCTAAGGTCAGAATATTGAAGCGCAAAGGAAAATTTGAAGGCAGAGATGATGGGGTATTGCATCCGTACGTTAAGCAGCAAAGATAAATCTTTCTTTTCCATACGGGTAGAAGTTCATATCTCAGAAAGCAGAGGAAAGCGGAATTAATCGGAAGAGAGCTCGCAGTGCTCGAGAATCGAGATTCTATTCAAACGTCTAACTTCCATCAATGTGTTAAATTAATATAGTAATATATCCGTATAATATACGTAAAGGAAATATGATATGGAAATATGTAACCGAAAAATACAACCGAAATATACAAACAAGGTGACCAAAAGAAGATGAAACTCCAAAGAGCCCCAGAACCTCTACTGAAACTCGGAACATAAACGCTTCTAACCCTCCGACACTCAAACAGAAATAACCAAAGTCTAAAATCTCTACCGAAAACAAGAACAGCACTGTCCCTCCGACGCCAAAACAGAGAAATCCGGAGAGATGTAAATAAAACTTTTCTGAAGATAAAAAGGACAGCCGAAAGAAATTTAGTGGAATATACAAACTGTATAGAGTACTTTAAAGGAATACAACAAGTGAACATAAGATATCAGGTATCACTCGTCTACCTCGTAAAAACCCACGCATACTGATTCCGCATCGTGGTGGTGTTTCGTATTGGGATGTAAAGCATACCGTTGAGGAATACGGAAAATTTCATTTATAAAATCCCGTGGATAATTCGCAAAAAGAGTCTTGGCAAGGATTGGAGTCCGAAGCATTGAGGGGGGAGGGGGAGTCGTATGCGGCTGTTGAATTGTGGCGTCACCGAATGCTTCTTGTGGCGTCGCATTTGGCGCTGCAGTACATGTACATACATCCGCTTTCGTGGCATATATACGGAACACTTCCGCTCTCAAACAGCGTATAATTTCTGCGGAATTGAAATTCAGATGGAAATTAGAAATAAATAGAAACTAAAAAAAGGAGGGAGGAAAAGAGGGAGGGAGGGAGGTAGGTCAAGATAGAGGAAAACATACGAACACAATTCTACTCCCAAATAATAAATTCATACGTAAATTTCTTGGCGATGCGCCTAAGTCGCTCGCGCCTAAGTCGCTCGCACCTCCATCCTTTGCCTCATCTAACCGGCCCAGGCTTCGGTACGTCGCGGCCAGGTTTGACATGGCAGTCACGGTGTGCGGATGCTTTTTTCTCAATATTCTTTCAAGCGTCTCAACCACAGGCTCTTCAATTTTTACTGCTTCTTTCCATCGGCCCTGATTCTTGTAAATCAAGGCCAGGTTTCCCATTGAAATCCAGGTACCCGAATGCTCTTTACCCCGAAATTCTTTCCCTCATCTCAACTATACGCTCTTCCATTTTCTCTGCTTTTTCTAATCGACCCTGGCCTCTGTATACCGAGGCCAGGTTCTTCATGGAAATGAGGGTATGTAGATGCTTTCCCAAAGTTCTTTCCCTCGCCTCAAGTACACGCTCTCCCATCTCCTCTGCTTCCTTCCATCGGCGTTGGACCGCGTATGTCATGGTCAGGATATCCATGGAATTCAGGGTCTCCAGATCCTCTTTGCCCAAAATTCTTTCCCTCGCCTCAAGTACATGCTCTCCCATCTTCTCTGCTTCCTTCCATCGGTCCTGTTTATAGTAAATGTCTGCCAGGATTGACATGGAAGTCAGAGTCACCGGATGCTCTTTACCCAAAGCTGTTTCGCTCGCCTCAACCGCTTGTACTTGGTTCTGTTCCGCCTCATCCAACCGTCCCGCTTCAGAGTACACTAGTGCAAAAGTTTCAGCCGTTCGTTTGACTTGCATTAGATCACTTTCGCCATCAAAGGACGGATCTGCGGAATGTATGCGAGATGCATCGATGTGAGGTAGCAGTTGTCTGCGAAAGGCGTACTCTTCTTTTTCAGATTCAAAAGTGATAGAATGCGAGAGCAACCAAATAGCCAGCCTCAGAAAACGCTGCTGTCCCTGCTTTTCAAGTCGATCACGGGCCCATGAATGAAGGAGGGGGTGAACTGAGTAAGCGTCTCTCTCTCGACGGACAAGGGAATACCGAAGAAGTGTTGCAACATTGCTTCGAAAGCGGAAAGAATCCCAACCGTTGTCGCTATCCTCCCACAGGATTCTGATTAACTGCTCCGGCACCTCCGATGCCGAATATGCGATGCTCACCCGTTGGAATATTTCTTCCGGGATTTCCTCGTGATGTAAAAATGCAAACACCTGCAGAATATCTGCAGCAACTGGGTTTTCCTCCTCCACTTTTTGAAAAGCCACCTCCCACGTCGTATACGCCGCCCATTTGTAGTTCCTACCCCCCTGTACTGACGTCTGGAGGAGAAGCTTTTTCCGCTGTTCTTTGAAGATATCTAAATAGTGTTCGATTTCACACGAGTTGGCGATATATGCTCCGGCATGGTCAATCGCGAGGGCTAGGAATCCCAGTTCTTTAACGATTCGTGGAGCCCACTGTGGCGCTTCATTCGATTCGGTTTGAGATGCCTTGAGCAGTAGAGCAACCGCATCGTTCTCCTCCATCTCCTTAATTTCGTGGTAAGACTGCGGTGCGTACCTCCAGCAGTCCCGGTTTCGGGTGGTAACCAGAATATTCCCTCTGTTTCCGGTAGGAAAGTATTCCGATATATCCAGTTCAGGGTCATCCGCGTTGTCGATGATAAGCAGCCATTCTTCCTTGAGCCTTGTCAGCCATTGTTGTGCAGCTTTTACATTTTCCTCAACCTTGGCAATCCGAGCGATATCGCGAAAGCTCTTTTCGGCAGTTTCATGGCTGGTAGCATCGACCCATAGTATAGCCCAGAAACTTCAGTCATAAAAATTGTGTTAGCTGGTATCCGGTAACGGATAGAAGAAAACATATTAATGTCAAAGATATTATGTGGAGCGTTATCGGGGGATAAGACTCACGAGTCTCGGTAGTCTTCGGCAAACTTTACGGCGATTTGCGTTTTCCCGGAGCCACCCATCCCAAGCAAAACGTATCGGCGTTGTTGACGAGGCGCGACAGAGGATGCTTGAATGGAGAAGTGCTGTTGTATTTGTCCGAGAATATCGGATCTTCCGGTAAATAATGCGGTCGAGTTAAGGGGAACTGTATAATGCTCGTTTCTCGCCGGAGAAAGGGCTTGGGATTCCTTCGGAAGGATAGATTGGTTCGGTAGCGGAAGACTTTGGTAGAGACCGTCGTTGAATTTGGTTAGTTGTTGAATGAATTTCTCGAATTTTTCTTTGTCGGATATTGCCCATTTAGCTTTCTTGTATGCTGGTAGTATCTTCTCGAACTCTGTGGTTGCGTCGGAAATCCGGGTGAACTCGTCGGTAAGGCTTAAGTCTAGAGGTATAGCCTTCGTTTCTATCCTGGCGGGGTTTTCAAGGTGTTCGATTATACTGTCATTAATAGTGGGGACACCTTTTGGGACGGAAGGGGATGAAGGTCTCGTGCGGTTTGGCGAGCCAGAAGTTGAAGTGCTTTGCGGGTGAGTGACCGAGCTTTTGTTTTTATCCGAGAATCTAAGTTGGTTTTTCATTCCTTTGACGAGAGTTTTCGTTGATTTCGCTATCCGATCTCTGCGGCTTTCCTTAGCTTCTGCTCGTACAACCCGTACACCATAGGTAGAGTCCAGGTTCTTCAAGTTTGCAAAAAGGCCACAGATCCTCGCTAAAACCCCGACGGCATATCTATATTGCCAGTCCTCTGGTTTCAGTTTCCGATGAAAGCCACCATCGCCCTTGGAAATTTCCCAAGCTTTCACCCAATCCTCGAGGCGGCCCCGTTCCTTGATCAAATCCAAACAGAAGTCACCGAAGTCCGTAGCAAAGTTCTGTGCTTCGGAGAAGATGTCATAGCTTTGAACACAAGCGTCACTTAGTTGACCGCACAAGGTCTCTAAGACATTACCGGGGTCCATGGTCTGTCTAGGTCTGCTCCAATTTATAGCTTTCAAGGCTTAAGAGAGGCTATCGGAGCTAAATAGAAGGGTCCGGGAAGAGGATGGAAAAAGCGGTTTGATATGAAAAAGATTGTTAAAAAAATTATTTTTAGATCAGGTAAGTAGCGAGGGTTTGGTGTCGTATTCGGCTATGGATAACGAGGTGATATGTAGGGGATAGGAGGGGGGTGTCTGTTGTTGGGTCCTTGTTGCGGAGAACCAGCATATATAGATCGCGTCAGGATTCAAAAGTTCGACACTGCCACAATGCGGTTAGGGGGTTGTTAGTGTGTGGCTGGTGCAAATATATGTGGCTGGCGCTAGTAAACACGGGATTTTCTCGTTACAACTTACAATGACGTTTATGTGCACATACATAAACCGATCAGTTACAATTTCTTCTTGAGTTTCCGTGATCTACCGATTTACCATACTTTTTACCGATGGATCCGCTGATGAATCCGCAGTATAACTTTTCCATTTGAGCGTCTTTCAAGAATAAAGAGACTCAAAAATTTGAAGTCCGGACTTCGTGAGCATGGCGGGCAACAGCAGACAAAAGCCCCTGCATTTATGCGAGGAAAAATTTGACGTCTCACATCGGTGTATGGGCAAATGCTTGTCCTTTCTTTTTTCTTGGGGGGCGGGTAGGCTGCCGTTGGCTGTTGTTTGATTATGAGGACTGTTACGATATCATCTCCCCGTTTTCGCATCGTGTCTTCCTCTTCTAAAAGAGGATTGTTAGTGGGCTTGCTCGCGGCTCTGCGACAAGCTTCGGTTGTTGGCGTGGTTTGCTTTAGCTCTAGTGCTTCCATCACCGTTCATCACCCGCTAGTTTGTCTCTTCCGCTGCCTTTTACTCTTCAACACCTTTAATTATGTCTTCTCTTCCCCCTGCAAATACCCCGACTACTTGAATTTTTCCCTTTAATTCCCTACAGCGCTCTCCACCTTTCGAAGACTCCCAAACTAAGATTGACATTTCCCTACCCTGTCCTCGTTGATCCTTTACTTCTAGCCTACAGAATTTCTTTTTTTTCTTCCCTCCCTCCTTGCCTATTATTCCCCTTTTCTTTTCGTTTCCTTATCCTTCCTCTCCTATAAAATGTAATTATAATTGTTATTGTTATTCGTTTTATCCTTTTTCTTTGTATAGCTAGTGTTATTCTGTCTCTCAGTTCCTCTTTAGCCGCGGGTATCATCATCAGTGTTTTCTTCATGGTCTTCTCTTGTTTTATTGTTATTCTTTATATTCCTTCTCCGATGATGGTATTTATTGGCCAATCCTTTATCATAACTGTTGTTTTTTCCTCTTGAATGAATATTTGTCTCTTTCGTGTTAATTTTGTACAAGCATTTGAGCCCATACAATATTTGTATAATACCACTTTCAATTAAATCTAGTGACCTAAGTATATATTTAACCGGCTTTAAAAATATGTCAAACATACCTACGAGTATTTCACATATAACATGTCTATTATTAGTACCTTCAACTTTGAATTTCTTGGCTTGATTATATTTGGGTGTGTGAATATATATATATAAGAAAATATAAACAAAATTTATCAGCATATACTTCATTAAAATGTTTATCACTCCACAGTTAATTGCATATTAGTCTGGGGGGGGAATGTATACAAAATTATTACAAGCCTAACATCTAATTTCTCAGATTTATAGAATTTCTTCTTTGTTCCTGATACATTATAAAGAGTTTATCCTACCTGATAATGGTGTAAATAACTAAGCTTGTGTAATGTCAACTATTTCAAGTTTATTACTCCTACTCAAGTCCAAGAAGAGGAATGTGACATCTGTAGTACAAGTAAAATATATGAATTAATATTACAAATAAGACTACTCACTAACATCTGGCAATGACAATTATGTATAAAGTTGTAAGTTTTGTAGGTATAGCTACATATTTAACAAGTGTTATTATTTAAAGCAATATATCTATACAAGTATATACATAATTTTTGTTAGAACCATCTTGTACATTTAAGAACCTTTAACAATTTCCAAGAAGATAAGGTAAACTGTTATAATTCTCATAATAATATAATCTTTTCACTTAAGGATATCAAATTATAAGTATTCTATCTAAAACAATTTTACTTTACTTTATATATAAGTTTAATTGTGAGATAAACAAAACTATTTTACACTATTGTAGGTAAATAATCCTTGTAGAAAATTAATTAGAAAGGGCAGTAAACTTATGTTTAGGATACACTTAAATAGAAGTTACTTATATAATATTTTTAATCTATATAAGATAAACTTGCATGATATATAAAAGTAATATATATAAGCAAAGATAATGTAATACAAAAGGTAAATACTTTTAGATAACTTTTATCTACTATCATTAGCTATATAGAAGAGGATTGTATAGATTAATTAATAAAGGTAGAAATGATTTTGGAATCTAGATCTAAAAAGTTTGAAAGCTGCCATTATTAAAATTAGCCTAATCATTAAAAGGAATACTTTAATTTCTAAGCCCTAGCATTTCTATTATAATTTAAGATTAGAATCCTAACTTTTATAAAGTATATCTTACTAAGGAACTATCCCCTTCTCTAATCACCATAACTAGTATTGGAGCTTTTACTATTGATTTATCTAATTATATTTATTACTTTTACTTTGTAAAACTTTGATTTTTTATTTTCTTATTTATTACTTAGGATTGAATATTACTATACTATAGTCTAAGACTGAATAAAAATTATTTAGTAATTATTTATATACATAGTATAGATTGTTAGTTACCTAGAAAGAATAAGTATAAGTTTATTACTACCACCCTCCACTTATACTAAAAGAACATTTATTAAAAGGGAGCTCAAAATTATTATTTTCTAAATCAATATATTATCCCCTCCTATGATACTATTATCTCTATAAGATAACTACTTAGAAATTATGCTAGTTTGAAAGTACCTTTTTTATTTATATCCCTAGATAATATAAAATACAAGTAACCCTCTAACTAACCTATTAAGCTAACTAATATATATCTCTTTTAGTGTTATTTTATCCTTGATTAGCCTGACTAGATCTTCCTTTAGCTCTATACATATCCAAGTAGAGGTGCTACTAGAGATTCTCTATTAAAGTCTCTATAGAAATAAGATTATACTAGGTAGGCCTATAATTAATTGGACTTAAAAGTTAATAAGATGCCATTAAATTACCTATACCTCTGTTTTTTTACTTTGCAAAGTGTATAAATAGCAAATTTCTTCCTAGATACCTCCTTAGTTTCAAAATAGGTTCATATGAGGGAATTAAGCTTTAAAAGCTCTACATAAATAATGGATAGATCTAGAGTATAAAGATCTTAACTACCTAGATTGCTTGGCTAGATGGTTTTACCATTTTGGGATATAGAGGCTTAAATCCTATCATCTTGTAATACTAGTAACCTTACTAGTTCTTGCAAACCAAGTTCTAGTGTTGAACTTAGCCATACCTCAAGTTGAATTAGTGACTCAGACAGAAGAGAGTGTATATTCAATTTGTTAAATATTTTAGAATATAGACTTCTAGACTTTACCTTGCTGTTAGGTAACTGTGTATTATGAAGATTCTACCTGCTGCTCTACTTGAGCCCTTTTGGCATAGGTATGTCTGCTAGTGAGATTGGGAAGCAGAATCTGGCATTTTTGATAGTCGTAAATTGGATAATAGTGAAAAGTGCACTTGTAGATTGGAGATAGCACCTCATTGTGAAAGAGGCAACTGGCTAGGTATATAAGGGTGACGGTGGGAGTAGTAGCAAGGGTAACGGTAAGGGTGATAGCTAGACCCGGGGAAAAAAAAGTTTCCAAAGCACCTAAATTAAGAGTCAATTTAGTTAAATTTAACGAGATTCATATTTATGCCACTTAAGTAACCCTGACCACCTCGGATAACTCGGATACAATCAGGCTTGGATCTGGGCCGCCGGGTTTTCCTAGACCCCGTATCCGATCCGTATCCGAGGTGCCGGAATTTCATAGGAGTTGGATCCGGACCGTATCCGCGGGTTGGATCACTGATAATATTCGTTTGGACCGTGATTTGTGCGGATGCCTATGGACAGGGAGCTTACGCCTATAGTTTCCATGCGCTATTGTAGATAAAGCTTATGTATAAATGATGGTATGGTAATTACTAGAGGTGTGTTCGTTTTTAGCAATCTTGTGGATACAATTTCCTCGATATTCTTCTTGCAGTAACTTGTAAAAAAAAGAAAGAAAAGGAAAAATTTTCCAAAAGAGTGAGTTTTACAAAAGGGTGTGCAACCATCAACATTCCTCTAATTTTTTTTTTTTTTTTTTTCGAGCACACGCTCATTATTACTCTTGATTCAACGGCAGATAATTCGCCGGCACTTGCCAAAAGTCGCACACCCCATCGTTCCACGGATCAATCCCCATATGATCTCCGTCCGGCTCGAAAAACAGGCCCCTTTCTTCACTTCCAAACAGTTGCCAAACCCCGTTTTCCTCCGGAGCCCCATTAATAACGAAATCCGTAATATATTTCTGGTGTCTCCTCGCCGTGGCACCGTCCGCAATATTCCCGACGCCTCCTCCGAAGAAGGTATAGGCGACGTCATCCCCGTGCTCGGCAGGGGGAATGTTGAAGATGAAGCGGTATGTTTGATTTTGGAAGGATTTTGCCATTTGGTTAGCGTTACAGTCGTATTCGAAGTTGCCGATAAAAGAGGTCATCCGGTCGTAGTCGCTGGTGGGGTCGGTGACGGGGTAGAATGAGTTGAGAGTTGAATTGATTTTCTCGGGAAAGAGGGGGAGGACGTAGTTTGCGAAGGCGCCCGCTGGGGTTTTGTCGGGACTGTAATAGAGGCGGCCCTGTTGCAATGTCATTATTGTGTAAGAAAAATGGAAGGTGAGCAAAACTAACCTCGTAACGATTACTGCTGACGATCATACCCTTCAACGTGCGGTGATATCTCCCTTCCCTAAGTAATGTTACTGCAAGGTCTGGGACATATTGATCGTCAACAGCGGGAGCAAAAGGCAGCTCGCCAAGTATGGTGTTATTTCCTAGGGACAAAGCTTGTATATCGTACAGCAATTGTGCATTTGCCGCACGGAGTGTCTCGGTGGGGGCATCGCGGAGACATTGAACGTTGGTGCAGTTGGCGTACGATTGGAAGGTATTGTAGACTCGAAGGTGAGTTCTGTTGTTGTATTTGTCGGGCCAAAATCCGGGCGATTGCAGGATTGCCTATTAAATTAGGAAAATGTAATTATATGTTTTGAAAGGGGGGGGGAATTGGACTCAAT
Organism: Phymatotrichopsis omnivora; assembly: GCA_016880775.1. Classification (NCBI taxonomy): domain Eukaryota; kingdom Fungi; phylum Ascomycota; class Pezizomycetes; order Pezizales; family Rhizinaceae; genus Phymatotrichopsis; species Phymatotrichopsis omnivora. The sequence continues at coordinate 5,393 of JABYPW010000269.1, read as the reverse complement.
TCGAAGCGAATATAATTTACCTGTTGGAATGGTGGAGGCGAGCCACTGCCGCCATTCGCAGTGATGGTATGGTAGAGCACTCCGCCACCAGCACTTTCTCCCATAACGGTGACTCTATTTTTGTCGCCGCCGAACTTATCAATGTGATTGGCAATCCAGTCCATTGCGGCACGGACGTCGTGGAGGCCGACATTCATTTCAATGCTATCATCATTGGGGTTTGCAAGCCAGCCGAAGCTCCCGAGTCTGATTGAAGTCGATCAACATCTACACCCAAGACAAGATAATTTTGCGAGGAAGGTAACTGGTGTTATGGCTGTATGGGATCACGGCCTTACCTGTAGTTTGCAGCGACATAGATCATGGGTTTATCGGAAGACTCCATTAATCCGCCAGGACCTCCAAAGAAAGATTTGCTTCCGATTATGTAGCCTCCGCCGTGCCACCATGCAAGTATCGGGACATTATCACCAGGCTCTACGCCCTTTGGAACGTAGACATCCAAAAACTGCTACACATCAGCAATTCCTTCTCTGTCCATGCGCTTCTTTTTAAAGGCATAAAACCGAAAGCAGACAACCCAGAAGAACACGGGAACATATGGATAAAAACTCACCAAGCAATCCTCAACACCACGCTCATGCGACGGAACTCCTGGTATATAATCCTGCAGGAAAGCTTGATGGCAATCTGGCATTTCGATATTTCCATCCTGAATCTCGGGTTCATAAAGAGGTTGTTCAGGCTTCCGGAACCGAAGATTTCCGACTGGAGCACGCCCGAATCGGATATTCCGGTATATATAGAAACCTCCGGTTTCGTTATATTCGGTTGCACGTTGCCTGACATAGCCTAGATCAACCACTGGAAGTTCAGTGGACTTGATTGGCGAAGACGAGGCTAACGAAGCAAATACCAGAAGAATAAAGGTGAAGAAATTGTAGAGGCGTAGCATGGTTGCTGTCAAAGGTCAACGACCGCGATCATGCAGGTTTGGATAGGCAATGGGACAAAGGTGTAACTAAAAAGTATGAAAAGTAGAAGGAATAAAGCAGATATATATATCCATATATATAGTATATAATATGGTATATTACTAGCATCCCTTGGTTGGCGAGACATGGGAAATCTGTTCCCACCCTATACTAAGTTTTATCCACTGTGACGAAGTGACTGTGGCGGATTAGATAAAGTTCTGCGATTCGTAAATTAAACCTAACATGGATTGGGAACAGATTTCGCATCTCACCAAACCAAGGGATGGTGCGGTGGCCCGGCTGGGAGAGCTTGAGCGCAAGGTGTTGCTCACTTTGAATCAACACCTTTTTTTTCCATAAGTCTTCTCGAAATACTCACGTGGAAACTAATCCGAATCCTCTAAACTTGATCTCCACGTTGACTGAACCATAATTCATTTACCTTAACCATACTTAACCATAAATGCCGAGTCCTTATACAAATTATTTGCCAAGGGTGTCTCTTATGCGCCAAGAATGGTTTTTGCATTAAAACCAGGCCTGCCATCTGAAAAATCAGTGTTTCTTTAAATCTAATGCCATATTTGAAGGCCTAATCCCAAGATTCTAAGGAGAAAAACTCAAAAGTACTCTACTTTTTGCACCCTTACTAATGAAAGCTATAGCCTAATTAGAAAAGCGTTTACTTAGTCACCGCTCCAGGCCAACGACACCAACCCAGGTTCTTGATGACCTTCTATAACCCCCCAAAGCGGACAAAGTTCCCAAGAGATAGCACCTAGCAAAGATATATAACCCTTCATCTAAATATACGCATGGCCCCATAAATATATACACCCCCGTTAAAAGCTTGCAAATATATATATATATGGGCGGCTTCAGTAAAATTAATATATAGCATCCAGGTAATCGGAACAAGTTACTAAAACTTGTTTGGGTTATCCTGGGCCGGTTGGTAGATTTCAGATGAGAACTTACATGCGACAACTTCACTATGCCACGACTTTCATAGACACGTTGCAAAGTACTTTTTAAGTACTACGCTAATGGAAACGCAAAGTATCTATTTTTTCTCCTAGCCAACAGAGAAATTAGGGCAGTTTGGACGTTCTGTATCCGCGCGCTCCGCTACGAAGAAGCGGAAGACATATTGAAAATATGTCCGAAAAAGCCTTTTTTTGGGTAAAATTTTTTTTTTTTCCAGCACTGACCTGCGCTATTCCAGGGGAATTATCCCCAAATTGTAATTTCGGTTAATCACAATTTACTGAGCCAGAATAATAATCTTTGAATTGTAATTTACGCATACAAAACACTTGTTTTTTATACACTACCGCAGATATATACTGATTACATTATCCTCAGGAAATTTTAGCCAACTATCAACCAGTCTGTCTCTTACTCTCGGATCGCTGGAACCTGCAGGCTTCACTTTAATCTACATTGGTAAACGTCTTTCCAAGCGTCTCGCTGTTGATAACTGCCGAGCTGTCGTGTACAACCATCCAGGCTGAGGATGCACACCAAATGGGAAACGAAGCACTCATCACAGCGGGAAAACGGAAATTCGGCAAAACGCAGAAAAAGCAGCAGGAAAACAGAAAAAAGAAAACGCGAAGCAAAGCAGACATCCGAAGAGAGCAGAAAATACCAAAACGCAGACCACACCAAGAGAGAAGCAGAGGCACGCAAGCAGAAAAGAAAACACCAGCAAACAGAAAAATTTACGGAAAAAAAGCAACAACGCTCAACCCGAACCAGCCTTCTTGTCCCACGCACCATCTCGGCCGGTAGTCCGTCTTTGTTTCAGAAATCTTCCCTTTTTTCAGAAATATAACGGGAAAATTTTTGCATGACCTGTGAGTCTCCCCCAAAATCCACGACGGCAGTTTTCCCTGGTAAGAATTTCTTCCGTGTTTCAGCTCGTGCTGGAAATTCGACAGAGGCGTGCTCGAAACTCGAGGCGGGCATAAGCAGTGGCTGCAAGGATGGACAGGCCGATTCCAGGTCAGTTGGCCGGACAGGCAAGAGGCGTCCGTGCGCATTTGTAGGATGCACGCCGAACTAAACCTTTGCTATTCCAGAACAGGCCGCCCGAAGTACCCTGGCCGTTGTTCGAAATCTTCGTTCCAGGCTTGAATGAGGGTTGCACGGACAGTTGCATTTCGCTATGCCGGGTTTCTATGAACCGGATTGCTCGCTATCCCGGATGGATCAGGCTACAGCTATATACTTCACAGAAATTTATTCGCTATACCGGCTTTTTGATTGTACCGGATCCGAGTGGGTTTTCCAGAAACAAAGCTCCTGTTCCCCAAGAGAAAAATTCGTTAAACCGGATGGAAACATAGGCGTTTATTGCTTCTCCAAGGAGTTGAAAAAAAAAAAAAAAATGACAAAACAAAGAAATTAAAGTTTGTAAACGCATGAGTGATATGATGAAATTCCCAATCGTCCATTCTCTCAAAATCGCTGTAATCTTTGGGGGCACCAATCAAGCTGACACAAGGTATCGATAATATTTTTTGCCTGTGCAACCGTAATAGTGATTTGTTCGAGGATGCAGTATAAATCCACTTTACCCGGGAAAACTCTAATAGTGGAAATAATGCTTGTCGTGAATTTTGCTTATAAGCATCGGGACCTTAAGACTTAAGTATTTACTTTTTTTTTTACAGTGAATTGCAGCGGAAAAAAAAAAAAAAAAAAAAAAAAAGACTGAGGCACCTTCTAGAGGTGGACTCTGAGCCTATTCTTTCTAGTCTTTCATATGGTCTGAGGGATTTTGGGCGACCGACGGGCGACTGTACGAGTGAAGATGTGCAGTGTGGTCATAGCTGTAGCTGCCTTGGCAGCTTGGTTAGCAGTTTGGAACTCCTATCACCCGTTCGAACGTCCAACCGTTCTAAACGTAGCACGGTATCAGCGATAAGAGACAGGACGGACTCAGAGTAAGAGGGCTCGAAAGAAAGAATACCCTTGACAACGGTTTAGTTGTCGAGAAGCGTGAAAACTGCATCCGGAGATAGGGAGAAGAGAGAATTGAGATAACAGAATCAAAGGCGACAGCAATGCCTAACATTTCGGCATCGTACACTTCGCCGTATATTATAGCGTTTGTTACGACCTCAGCTTTATTTCCTAAAAAGGTTATGAAAAAGGACTTCCCCTATCTAACTCTTATTCCCCTTTTACGGACTACTTAGTGCCTTTTCAGCCACTGAGGCTGTGCCCACCATTCCCGAACGTGGTAGATTCGCCAATAAATCTACTCACGAATCTTTCTCCTACCGCAACATAGAACTCCGAGTCTACGGCTAACAAATACCAATCTTTGAAGGATCAATTTATATTTGCCAACCGAAATAGTAGACCGCGTTGAACGGCCGCAGAAGAGGGTAGGAAGAGTACTCGTATCCATAAGCCTACATTTCGAGTCCTGGCAATGCTGTAGCAAGTGAAGATGCAATCGACGCAATTACTTCTCCTCAAGTGGATAGCACTGAAGGTTAGTATCGTAGAGTATTATGGCTGTTAGATAGAATGTAATGGAATTGCGTCTCTAATTTATGTTTGTTTGATTATCAAATGCATTATACGTTGTGTTGTCCTTGAAGCTTGTCACCTTATTGGTGGTAAAAACGTGATATTCAATTTACAATTCCCGAAGAGCTTAACTAGCGTAAGTATATGTACTGAAGTACAGCTTTGAATGGGGTGACCTCACCAATGCAATCCACACTTCCAACAGATCTGTAGGAATGGTACCAAGCGGCAAACACATATACGAGTACACCTATCTGTCGAATCTCCGCAACATAAATGTCAACTTCTTCTAATATACATCTTTTGATGCTTAACATGAATGTTAGCGATGATTTGCCGCTCTCTTCCTATTTCGCCCTCCGGCCAAGGATTTTCGCTGTTACTGGCCTACCCCATTACCCTCCTACTCACATGTTCCGACTTCCCGCTTTTCAGCTCCTGATTCTGGAGTTGTCTCTCGCTAGTTCACAATCTTAGCGTCCACCTTACACAGGACATCATCTTTGGTCTTGCCGCTTTCCTCACAGATGAAAAAGGAGTAAGGGCTTGTTGTACTCCTTTGTGGATCGCATCCGTGAAATTTCCGTGATTGTGGGAAGGGATATCGTCAGAATTGCGCAGAAGCACGACCTCCACGATAAAAAGACGCCCCAATTGTTGAGTAACATCGAGCTGAGGACTACATCCTAAGCAAGATGTAGATATTAGCAACGATCAACACTCTCATGTTCCTAGAGGGCTGGTGGTGGTGCCTTCGGTATGACGGTACCAGCCATTGCGAATTTATAAGTTCAAAAGGCGATAGAGGGTAGGAATGGTTCGGTCACTTGTGTTTTTTTTTTTTTTTTTTTTTTTTTTTTTTTTTTTTTT
>JABYPW010000268.1:0-30615 GCA_016880775.1 Phymatotrichopsis omnivora | reverse complement strand
TCTTTTTTTTTTTTTTTTTTTTTTTTTTTTTTTGCCGCAGTAAGGCACCATTTCAAGAATGCCTTACTTGCTAATATTCTTTCTTTCCTTTTATTTTAAATCACTCGTTTCTTGGACTGAAAATTGCCATATACAAATGAAGGGTGGCATTACTTAGTTTGGGGGACCGAGTGATTATCTGTGACACCACGAAATAATTGTTGTATTCTGTGAATCACTCGTTTCTTGGACTGAAAATTGCCAGATACAAATGAAGGGTAGCATTACTTAGTTTGGGGGACCGAGTGATTATCTGTGACACCACGAAATAATTGTTGTATTCTGTGACGCCGTGAGAGCATTCAAGAACACACAAGAACATACACGAGATGTTTGGGTAAGCGTTATAAATCTGTAATTTTCATCAAAGATAAAGAGATGAACCAAAAAATAAGATATTTGTTCCTATTTGTTTGAAAAAGGATATTATTTTCGAAAAAACAAAAGTGCTCTTTGCTAGGGGAGGCTATAGGTTATAAAATTTCTTTACTAGTATATACTCCCTCCTCTTCTCAACTCTAAACACAACTCTCCATTTTCGTTAACCTCACCCCCGTAAAACTTTCTCCTTCGAATCAACTCCTCGCATTCCTAAGTCAGCCGCAAAACCCGCCTCAAGGTCAATAGTTTACAACTTAGCCCTGAACGTCTGATCACCTCCGCTGGAAACCTCTTGCTTCGCCTGCTCCCTCAATACTTTGCGTAGTATCTTGCCACTCTACAATTCTCTCTCATCAGATATCTCTTTCCCAAAGTCACATCATCCATTTTCATCGACGAAAAACTTACTGGATTTCTCGGAATAGCATCCACAAACACGACTCCACCTGTTATCCATTTATGTTTTACGAGCCGCTTCTCGATCCAGCCGGTAACCTCTTCTGGTGAGAGGTGCGATTGCCGAGTTACGATGTATGCTCGCGGGCGTTCATCTTCGGCACTGTGGGAAGTTTTAGTAATGTTATCACTAGGCGAGGGGAGGTGACAAACTAGTTGATTCCAATTACCGCTGCATCTACTATTCCGGGATGTTGGAGTAATATTCCTTCCAGTTCAGCGGGAGCTACTTGATTCCCTTTCACTTTGATAAGCTCCTATCACACCGGCGTCTTTAGCATGTACTTCGTGTTTACCGTAATTTTTCGTGGAAGGGGGAGAGGAGAAGGGAGAGAGATAGAGAGAGATGAAAGAGAATGAGAATATATGATGAAAAGATAGTGAGGGAGGCAACACTTTCTTGCGATCAACAATGTACCATCGCCCCTGCTCGTCGTAATATCCGATATCACCAGTTTTCAACCACCCGTCCGGGGTAATCGTATCCTTTGTGGCATCGGGACGATTCCAGTACCCCTTTGTAACATTTGGTGCACGTATCCACATTTCTCCTTCCTCACCTATTCCCAATTCCCGTGTTCCCGTGTCCGCATCCATGACCTATTCCTGATGTCAGCATTCATAAGGAGGCCATCCAATATTTAAGTCCACTAACTTTTCCTTCGCAGTTCGCCATCAATTCACCCACACTAGCGCCGGTATCTTTTGCGTCTGGATGAAATCCGAGGACCGAACATGTCGCCTCCGTCAATCCCCACCCCTGCCTAAGAACGATGCCTCCGCCAACTCTCCTTTCCACGGCTCTCGCAACTTCGGCGGAAAGAGGAGCCGCACCGCTTACAAGGCTGCGTACAGAGGAAAGATCCGCGGTTGCCGCAAGCGGATGTTTTAGTAATGCAAGAATAATTGGTGGAACAACGGAAACACTCGTAATTCGGTATTTAGATATTGTTGATAGGAAAAGAGAGAGGTTAAAGCTTGAGAGTAGGTAGAGTGGCACCCGTTGAACAGGAGAGACGGTAGTATACAGGGTTTGGCCATACTGGCGAGAGTCAGTGAGAATGATCAAGAGGGGAACGAGAAGATGGACTTACGGCGTGGTACATAGGCAGTACTCCAATCCAAATTGGATTGGGAATTGGTTTCGCAAGCTGCCGTATCGAGACGTTTTGGATTGCGTTTGCAATGTAATTTCTGTGCGAGATTTCAACGCCTTTGGGTATACCGGTGGTGCTGCAGTTGGGCATTAGCTACTATTTGCCCTGCAAATCCCATTGCAAATGGATGTACCCGGAAGAATAATTAATGGCAACAGTTTTGTGAACTTCCTCTCCTTTCAACTCAACCCATTCGTAATCTCCACTCCCAAGAAACTCACTCCAATGTTTGACGCCCTTCCACTGTGTTTTAAGTTCCTCCCCGTTCTTTACCCAGGTTTCTTTTAATCCATTTGAGTCTATTCTTAAGCCGTCGTCAAAAAGGATAACCTTATCCCCTCCCCGCTGACCAACCTTCCTTGCCGCCTCAACGGCTATATCCACTCCACCCTCATGTTCGCCAACAAAACAAAATTTCGCACCACTGTCTTGTAACTGGTATTCCAGCTCTCCGATAGCAAATCCTGGGTTTGCGCCGGTGAATATTCCTCCAGCGGCGATAATACCCATAAAGAGGGCAGGGTAGTAGATATTGTTCCTCGAGTATACGAGGACTCTATCCCCCGGTAGCAGTCCCGCTGAAATCAATCCAGAGGCAATTCGTTTAGTGAGAAGGCGGTAGGTATGTAAGGAGAGATGAAGAATCTCTGGAGATTCTGCAGAGAAAAGAAGCGGGGTGGTGGGGAGGGGCTCATCCGGGGAGCCGAAGACATAGGTTGGGAGGGAACATGACGGAATCGTACAAGACCAACGGGATTTGAGCGGCATTTCTGAAGATATTAAAGTCGTGAATTTAAGATAAGACGACTGGAAAGAATACCGATATAGAATAACTGGATTGGGAGGAGAGGGCTTTATACAGATCCCGCCGTTTACATGGTTATGCAACCCTATGGAGGCCCTTACAATTATCCGTCGCTACCGTAGTACTATATGCTGCTCTCGGATCTATTAGCTTCCACCTTTCCTTTTGTTTTTCCGGCTTCCCCCACAGTGGTGAGAATGTGTGTGGAGTTAACGGTGGTAAACTACTTCTGAGATCCGATGCTCATTGCCAGAGGCTTGCCAAGTTGTGGGGTAGTTAGAGCTGCAGCAAACATACCGAGGTCCGGGGAGATCTGCCACTCTGGCAGCGGTGAACGGAGCAAGAGGAGAATTACACATGTACTTGAGGTACAAGTACATGCAAGTAGCCCTGTCTGAGGGATTCAAGCATTACATACTAGCGCTCTCGTCAGCTCTGGTAATTACAGAACGGGATATGCTAAAACCGGCAGGTCCTGAAAGTCGCACCACTGAAAGGGAGAAAAGCTACCTGGACCCAACATATAAGAACGGAAGAGCGAGTTGAACTACGGCAAAGTTAGAAATGACTGGGCACTTCTGTCGTTCCAATAGCAGCACTCGTGGAATGTGATCAAACACAGATCTGATGTGGGGACGTTGAAACACACCCTGTGCTTAGTAAGCATACAGCTATGTCAACCAAGCATGCGACAATGAGTGAAGGTTCAGAGCGAGGTCAAATATATACCGGTACATACATATTTGAAAAAAACCAGACCCGCCGGTATGCACACTCATCCAAATTACTTATCAGGTACTCGAGTATATACTTTTTCACATTCTCCATAGTAGAACAGCACAACCTGGTGCAGATACAGTATCATAGAAAATTACCAAATATATATCTCGCAAAGCTATAATGAAACAGTATATTGACGCAAGACAAAGGCAAAGCGTCGCCTCGAATGGTGATAACACGAGCTGCCATACCTGACGGAATGAAAAAAAAAAAAAAAATATATGTATAACGAAATATAACAAAAGGCCCGAGCCATTTGGACCTTCAAAATATCAACGGAAGTACTCAAACTCAGGAAGGAAAAGCAAGGCCCCGACAAGTTTACATTTGCAAAAAAGTCAACTCAACCCTTGCCTACTGTATAATTCCTCAAATACTCACGCGTAATTCCAGAATCAACTCTTTTTACTTTAATTCCTCGCCAATCTCTGCCACATTCTTCACTAATTCAAGCTCCTTCCGCCGGCTTCCGTCCTCTCGTAATGCTGCTAAACATATCCTTCGCGAATGCCCCAATACTCCCATCACCAACATTGCCCGCGATCTTCATCTCGTTCTTTGATGCAGCTTTTCCCACGAATTTCAACGTTACTATCAATTCTACATGCATCAAAAAAAGAGAGAACATGGGATAGGGTGAGGAAATACCGGATCCATTTGATGGAAACCAGTTTTTGTACCATGAAACGATGAGGACCCTGGATCGGGGTTGGAATTGGCAGGGGTTTTTGTTACGCCAACATCACCCTTTATAGCGCTATTTTGACGGTTGGTGGAGGAAGATGCCATTGTTTCATGTGGGAGAGTAACGTTGCAGTGGGGAAACGAGTTTTAGTTTCAAATCCGCGGTGAAGCGTCCGCTTTATTATTGAAAGGATGTTAACACTAATGACGTCATCCTGGAAACCCAATCATAACGTTGTTATCCCGGGGCTCTCTCCCGGATAATGGTCCACGTGAATGTTATGCATTACGTGTAAGCCTTATCGCAGACAATTACACAAACGCCTTGTATACGCTGATGACCACGCGTCTAAAACAATGTTAATTACCAGAGCTATGCCTTGCAGGGGGTGACCGCCTCGAAGGCTCCTGCGCTATCGTTCGTCGGTGCGGTATCAGTCAACTACAACCAGCGAGTATGGTTTCTTGATACCGGAATGCCTCCGGAATCGCCTGTCTTCTCTCTCCCACTGAGGCATCGGCCATTGTCGATACTTTTTTTCAGAATGGTGGAGCTTCTTCCTTGCCAATAGTGAGTACCTTAATATTTTTGTTTACCTTTAGCCTCCGGAAATATTTTGAGCAATTCTGCGAGTGATGGTCGATGACAGCAAGCACTCCCGAACGCAAGCAAACATGTAGTACTGGGATTACTTGCGCAGCCTTCAGGTCGTGGAGTTCTTTTGCGAGAGATGACCTGAAAAACGTCGTCTGATGAGAGGAAAATGAATCGCCGACGGTGCTGGAAAGAAATAATTGAGCGATGAAAACGCAGAGATACCGAAATAAAGCCAAACGGAACAATTTAGATTCCGATTTGCAATGGCTGCAAAATGATCGTTTGCCATCCATTCGTCAATTTTGCTCCAGATATCGCGAATTAGATGTGTTGATCACCGGCATTCCCGAAAAATGTTGACACGTTATGGACAAATTTTGAGAAACTCGGGAGCAAGGGTATGAAGGTCGATAGCAATCCTTTAGCGAACGGATAGTTCAGGAAGGAGAGCGATTGGGAGTGGCTAGGTACCATCAGTCGCAGCATACCAGCGCGGAAAGCCGCATTAGCGCCACTAGCGAACGATGATGGGTTTCCAACGAGCGAGCACAGCATAAACATTGCACGCAAAAGGAGGGTGCTTTCTCACGCAGTATCTGGTACGCCCACTGACCACATAGGTACTCGTGTCTGGTAAAAAGAGCCTGACAAGATCGATTTTGAGGTTCTTTTTACTGGACACAAGTACCTCGGACGGAAGCCTGCAAGCGGTCGGAACTGCATCACAATCAGGTAATAAGAGCTTCGGAACCAGCTCACTATTTCAAATACTGTGAAGGGGGGGATTACGATTCACATTGTGTTGTCATGGGACTTGTCACAGAAAGCTCGTCGCTGATAGGTGCGCAGCATAATTACTATACGTATGTTAAAAAAAAAAAAAAAAAAAAAAAAAAACCATCATCGCGAGAACGTTTTCAAGAGGAAACAACACGTATATTTTTAATTTCTAATTGTAGAATGTTATTTGTAACTCTTATCATTATTAATTCTCTTCCCCCAAAGTTCTGCACATTCATAAAAAGCATAAGCGATAGAGCCCTCCGCGGTTGGTGGATATTACGAAACTTTGCCTTAATAAGATAAATAGAACAAAACAATAAAGATAACACACTAATTCATGTCTCCAATGGCCGTTGGTCATCTGGTCGAATAGAAAAACACAAATGATCTAGGAAGATATGAGACGGAAGAAATCATCTCCTTTACCCTACCTAGAGAGCTCATTCAATCATCAAGCGTACAATATACTGGTGACAATTTAAGGTGCATATTTATCTTCAATATTATTGAAATTATCCTTTACATCTGGAATACAACCTTACCTACTAGCCAGGCATCTCAAATATTACGCATGGTTGGATTTCAATTTGATTTAGTAAAATATGTTGATTATTTAGAGCCCTAGGATTGAAATTATCATTGATAGTATGCTCTACGATTCAGTAATTAGATGCAATTTGTAGCTATTGGAGAAGAGATCCTTGTTTGCTTAGTAGGAAGGTAGATTACAGGAGGAAGGGAAAAAGGCATGGTCCAAACATGATAGGAATATTGTAATCATTTCATGAGTAGTTAATAGGGTTACTACACCTTTTCTTATATTTTTCAAACAAGTAATTCATTTCCAATGATGTCAAGCATGAGTTGTATCCCTCACTAGCCCTTATACTAACTCTACCTCTACCTTATCTATGCTACTATCTTCTTTTTATCTTTTTCACTTTCACCTTTCCTCTACCTGCTCTATACTCTCCCTCCTCTATTTATTCTCTTCAAATTCACATAACTCTTAACTATTATGAACCTCATCCTATCTTCAATTCTATTGGAGTTTCTTTTGACAATGCTAAATATACTACTGAATTCCTTAGACTTGAAAATAATCATTTGTTAATATCTCAAAATCCCCTATAAGTTTTATCAATCATATATTCTTTTACTTTCTTGATAATTATCTCTTTACTCACTGTCTCAATTTCCCCTACAACAGTAGTACACAGAGTGAATACATATAAATTCTATATCTATTATGACTAAATTTTAATAATAATTTTGCCTTAGTGTAGTTTCATTGAAAGTTAGTTCATTATCATCTACCTATATTATTTACTAATAGTCTCATCACTAAAATACCTATTTTAAGAACATCTATTTTTATTTTAATGATGCCTAAATATTGAAGGAGTATATTGAGATCATATTTACTAAGTATAATTATATCCTTACCCTAGTTTTAGGTATTAGCTAATCAAATAATATTTAAATTAATAGTCATATAAGGTATAATAAAAAAACCCAATCTCTTTTATATATATTAATTAATAATTTATTAAAATTACTAATTTTTATTAAGATAAGTAAGAGAGCCTAAGTCAATATGATCAAGAATGTTTGCTTCTGTAAATATGAGGCATTATTTGACTATACTTAAAGAAGACTATGTATGATATTCAAAGCAATGAAGTATTATCTGAAGTATAAAGATTATAAACTATTAAACTATATAAATTACAATTAGTATAGTAATAGAAGTATGTATTCAAAATATAATACTAACTAGTTATAATACAAAAAGTGTATACTACAGAGGCTGTATATAAAGGTTATACCTAGAAGCAATTGATATGAAGTAAATAAAATAATAAGATAAAAAGAGTTATATGTGATGAATGAGAAGGGATATCTCTTAGCTGATAATATTATGATTGCTAATTAAAACATAGTATTTCTTACTATAGGTATATATATCAAAGATATTATAGCAGAGAATACTTTAAATTTGCTACTAGAAGACATAGTCTATTCATAGGTTTACTATAGATAATGATATTATAAAGAAGTAGTTTAAGGCTTTGGAGTTATATAACTACAATGTAAGTATTTAAACACCCTTTAGTAACTAAGGCTATCTATTAGAATACCTTTATCAAGTAAGCTAATAAAGACTAACTCTTAAAGCTTAATTAGTTTAGTGCATTTTACATTCTTAGTATATAACTATTATCATTGCCAAATACCTATATGAGGACACTGGTAACCTAGTGAATAGTTTCCTATCTAATAGCCTAGCCTCCTCTACTACCTATTTTTACCTATTCAAGAGGGACTAAGAAATTATATTCAACATTAAAGAAGACACTCTTACCTTTATTAAGTCCTAAAGCTATTAATCTTAACTTTATAAAGCTATAAATATTTTAAGAATGATATTAGATGTATATAATATTAATGCTTCTTATATAATTATACATTACTTGTTTCTTTATTTTTGATACTATAGTAGTTTTAAGATTTTTTTTTTTTTTTTTTTTTTTTGAGGGTTACTTTAAAATCTTATATATAATAATAGCTAAAGGTTAATCAGGTTTTTAATTAATTAAGGATTTGTTATTTTCAATATCCTTATATACTAATATATATACTTTTATTTAATTTGCATAAATTATTTCTAGGTACAACCTATATATGTAGCTTTCTGGCTATAGTATAATCAATACATATACTATAAACTATTATAATATCATAAATGAATTTACAATTCTAAGTTTATAATAGAAAGAATATTTTTTATTATTTTAGATATAAACCTCTTACCTTTTACTAGTGTAAAGGACAACTCCTTCAGCGATACAACTGATGCTCAGTCTGTATCAGGGTTTTAGGGTAAATCAGGACAGAAGAATATACATAACTCTTTAGAGGACTCAAGAGGTATGCATTGCGTGAGGCAACGATATGCTGGAGGTTTGTGGGAATAACTTCTTTATTCATAAGGTGTATACTTAAGATACTGCATAAAGAAGAAAGAAAAGAAATACAGGACTACGAGATTTCCTTCTCTTTTATACTAACTGCCAAGAGCACTGCCTCCCTTCTGGCGCAGTCTCTGTAAAACCTGTTTTGTCCACATGACCCCTTTTCAATGTGTCATTCAATCTAAACACTGTTCTCTTGACCTCCGCAAGGCAGACAGCTAAACATGAGTAACCATACATGACCAAGTGATACTTCATGATTCACAGCGCAGAATTCCAAAGAACATTACTGACAATAGGAAATACAAGGAGAATACAACAGGTAGGAAAGTACATGACCACAGTTTATTACAACTAGTAATAAATACTTATTTAAATATAAATTTTCTTGTAAAAGGTTAGAATTTTATACAATAAATTTTTGGCTAACTACTCCTTCCATAAAAAATCTAGTAAAGTGAATCTAATAAAAGTGCTATATATCTTAGGAATACTTGCCAAGGAGCTTTCTTTATTAGTTTCACACTTTTTACTAGATTTTTTTGGTTACTATTATTAACTGAGTATTATATATTTTGTAGCTTACTAGTTGTTGTACTTAAGAGGGGAAAAAAGTGCAGCAAACTTGAATAACCATTATATAGTGTAAATAATGAAGAATAATTGTTATACATTAATAATGATGAAATACAATGAATTAAAATATTAGTATAGTTCATGATATAATCTTAGTACCATTTCTGAGAATTTACAAATAGTACCCTAAATCTACTATTTATCATAGCTATTTAATATCGTATTATACAAATATTTATATTATTTACTACTTGAACCTGTACTTGTAAACTCTGAATAAATTGCTGCAACTTTGAAACTAAATGTAATACTTTTTAACTTTAAGAACTTCCTTCAATCTAGTTATAGAACTTATACAATTATGCTTTTTTTTAGCAAGTAATCAATGTCACTCCAAGGTACCCCAATCAAATTAAGGTGTAGTGGTTAAGGTTATAAAGGCAAATTATGTATATCATTTTCTCCCTACACCCTATTACCTATAATTGCTGCCTAGGAGCCTAAACTTCTATTACCTTGTTCTAGCTATACTCTCTACAAGTATAGCACTAAAATTGTATTAGAATAGGGTCCAGAATTTCAGCCACATATTTTAATCAGTCAAGTTCACCATCTTTAGAAACAAAAAGTAGCATAGATTTCAATTACCTGAAAAAAGCACCCTATTACATAACAACTTACCTCCTAGATTAATACATCTCGATGATACAATATTCATTGAATTCCTCTCCAGGTAACTACAGAACATTTGTAGACAAGCTGAAGTCTAAAGCAGACTAACTTGACCTATCAGTCCAAATAACTTGAAACCACTCATCATATGTCCAATCTTTCCTCTCTAGGCACCATTCTAGACATTTTCATTAAGATTCTAGATGTATAGCAGGCCTTAAAAATGAGAATTATATAAGTAATTGTAGGACCAATGGAGTAGCAACTGTAGCTTGAATTCACATGTAATAAATCAAAATTGAAATGAAATTTGCTGTGAAAACAATGTATTTACTATATTTACAAGGAAAAAATACTTAGGTTGTAGCCTGCATTTATGAAGCCCCATCCATTGAATAACATCTTTCAAAGATTTTTCAGAATAATTATATCCTAGCTCTTTAATGATCTTGGAGTAAGGGAGCTGATGTGTGCATCTGTTGTGGATGATAAATCTACGAAGATTTTCTTTCTCTGCCTCCATGAAAAGAGTTGGTCGTCCAGAGCGAGGAAGATTACTTGGCGATCTCCCTTGCAATCGCTGGTATATTTTTTTTCCAAGTACGGAAATCAATATTGGCAGCATTGCTGATCTCCTTCCATGTTATAGAAGTATGATCTCAGAGGGTGATGACCTGGAAATGGTCATCCCATGTGGTTTCACGCTCTTTAATAATTAGTTTGTATATTTACTTATTTGCACAAGCATGCTCACCAGTTTCATTCCGAACCCCTTTCAGCTTCATCGTGATATCGAATCCATCCAGAAGCTCTGGTAATGACTCTTCAATGAATCCGGAGAAAGGAATTCACTTAATGGTGATGTAGATGTAGTTCATGTGTCTTGGCGCTGAGAGTTCGCCGCACCCTTTTACACCCACCCCCAGTACTGCGACATGCACCGTGAGACAAACATACATCATGGGATGGCTGTGAGGAGTCATCTCGCATCGTCTTGTATTGTTCTTCATTAAGTTTTTATCCTTTTTGTTATTGTTTTCGGTATTTTCCGCCGCGATTTCTAATGAGAAGAGGAATTCATTGTACCATCCTACATTTTGATATTGTTTGTTATTCTATTTTCTTTCATTTGCTTTATCTATAGAATATGAACTCACCACTCTGCGTCACACTCGGGTCCTTCTTTACCGTGATTCCTCAACCCTCACACCGCCGGGGCACCGCTCTCACCCATCAACCCACCCATGCCTCTAAGGTCATCCTCCCTAATTTGCCTTACCGCGAGCTAAGCAAAAATATAAAATTTGTAATTAACCTATAATAATATATGTTTAGAGCTAAAATATCCTGAATTATCATTGTTTGTTGTCACTCACGTAGCTTACTCTCCTTGCGTACTTTACCTGCTACAGCTAGCTATTGTAGGAGTATTCAAACTTAAAGTTCGACAAACGGCGTAAGGGGCCTATGTAAAGTGGGGCACGATTATATAAGATTTTGAGCGACGAATAATACAATGGCATTCGACGTAACTAGTGGTGATAAATTTGAGCGTTCCCGTACATGCTTCCTGTAATTACCCACAATTAAACGAGGATTCAATTCCTTTTCCTCTGGATTAGCATCTCAAGATAGAATGCCTTGCTTAACTGAAAAAACCCGCCCCACAAAGACTTCGACGAATACTCCAGCAGAGGCGCTGATCTTCCTTCTATCTGACTGCGAGTCAGAAGATGGCCTCTATCATATTATCGCCTGTTCCGTGGATGAACAATGGCAACGTCCAGAGACTGCGCCATTGCCAGAGCCATTTAAAATGGACGGCGCCGAGGAAGTGGCTACAGCGCATATTATGCCAAGTGAGGTTGATGAGTTGCTCTAATTCCGCAATTTTCTATTTCCTTTTGAACGATATATCGCGCCTCGCCAGCCATAGCCACATAGAGACAATTTTTGGAGCTATATTGTTTGTCTAACATCAATTCAAAAATTCACAATTATTTTATTAAGATAATAAATGGTTCACCGATTTCAGAAGATCGCTGGAAGTCCTTCTTCCGCATGGGGCGAGAGTCATTCAAAGCTCTCTGCTAGCTCCGCCATACGATCCAATCTTCTATAGTGACTCGGGATGCCCAAAAACCAACGTCTCTATCCACCTAGCGACCGCTTTATACTACTTTGGCCATGCTGGGGGCTCAAAGGTGACCACGGCAGAGCAATTTGGACTCGGCGAAGGCTCTATACAGCTTTTTTTCACCCGTGCTCGCCACCCATCGTATGCAGGTAGCCCGGTAAAAGTGAATCAACAATAAGAAAGAGAAGCGGCACAGGCAAAGGTGCAATTGATTTTACTAGAGAAGGCGATATGAAGCTTGATGGAGAGGAATTGCTGTTCGTGATTTTGGGTGAGCGTGATTTAATTGGGTGAGATTGATATAAGTGCGTCAATTCACGTAACGATTGGGACTTTTGAGTTTTTGAACGTGGCCCTAAACTTAATTAGCTCTAGTGTGTGGCTGACGAGTTATATTTTGCCACTCAAGTTCTTTACGCCCTTTTCGTACCTTAAGTTTAAATATCCCTAGTAACTCCTAACTACTAAGTTTAATACTTCTTTTATATCTGAATTTTTTTAAATGTAATGCTTCATTTCTGCAGTTACTCTCCTTTTGTTGCATATACATCTTACTCGTTTTTCTGCTTTTTATGCCTCAGTAGTTTTAAGGGTTTGTTTAAGATTGTTGTTTCAGTATCTTGTTCCTCATTTCCTTTATACGGTATTCAAATTTTTTTTTTTTTTTTGATACCCTTCTGTATTCTAGTACACTGTCTATTTTCACGGGTTTCTTTTATTTTATTTTAATTTTTAATTTCTAAAGTCATTTCAAGTGTGCATGGATTTTCATATGCATTACGCAGTACACTTCGTTTGTTTCTATTCCGTTACGACTCCCTCCAAGTAATTGGATAGGTTTGTAGGTTGGAGTTGCTTTTTTTTTTTTTTTTTCTTGCGGAGAGTAGGGAGGAAGCTACTGCCTATTTTTTGGTTTTAATTTGTTAAAGACAGAATGGCATTCACGGATTTTGCGTAATGTTGCAGGAGAATGATGGCGCACAAACTGGAGAGTAGGATCAGAATAATAATAATAATAAAAAAAAAAAAAATACAGCGGAAGAAACAAATGACTAGTAATAATAATGATAATAATTAGGATTTTATAACTGTCAACTGTGGTGAAATCTCGCTGGCTTATATATTTATTAACAACCATTCTTCATGCTTTTTTTACTGATTACATTAACAAAGTAACAAATCTTTTTTTTTTTTTTTTATACTTTTCAGCTATTTTAGCCAAGTTTAGTCTTTCTAATTTTATTTTTATGCAATAGATACATACAGTTTAAGATATCCTCTATTATTCTTTTTTTATTCCGTTTTAGCTTATTTTATTTGAGCTCCTTTTAAGGTATTTCTCGGGTACATAGGTTCCACCTCTGGTTTTTCTATTAATTCAAGGAGCCCATTGGTAATAACTGGGTCTGGCCGTAAACAATTATGACTTTGATTCTACACGGATGTTAACAGTTCGATTGATACGTCGTATTTCATGAGCAAGAGTATCAAATTTTAGCTACAACGCTAGTTTAAAGGAGAGAATATAAACTATAAATATCAAAGTAACTTCAAATAGGAATACAAAAGTAAAGAAAACAATAAAGTAAGGCATGATATCCAAGAAATTGCTAGAAAATAGTCGTGAAGAGGGTTACAACTGGTCCTTCCTCCGCAACGCCAGCTGTAACTGTAACGATCCTGGTCACCGTTACGGGTATCTCAGTTGGCGGAATTGCAGAAGGAGGATATTCAGGAACAGTATTTGCTCCCGTTGGTGCAGCCAGCGACTTGGTGACGTTTGGGGTTTCAGGAGGAACTTGGTTCTGACAATTTCCTTCAGGTAAAGCCAATTGATATTCCCCGTCCCCGAATTCAACTGACTCTCCAGGATTTGGAAATTCCGTTTCCGCCATTGTCCGAGGAGTGACGCAACCGTTTCCTACATTTGCTATCAAGATTTCTGGTAGCGAAGAAGTGTCAAATCCGGGGATACCGTTGGCGATTTCAACCACAGCACAATTTTGGTACATCTCTTGCTCACGATTAAACCAAGACCATGAAAAGATAGCTTGTCCGCTGGGAATATTGATCGGAATTGTGAAGGTAAAAACCTGTGGGGATGTGGCCAATCTATCCGGGCAGGATCCGGGAAAAGATTTAATCACCTTGAAACTGGCACCGTTGTCAAATGAGAGCGAAACCTGGCTGCTGCCGCCGTAATGCGGTGAGGAGCCTTCGAGCCTATGGGGAAAATGTTAACGAATTTTCCCTTCAAATATCTAACCCAATTCGGGAAAAAAAACCAAGATTATGAGGAATAAAGATGAGAGAATATATATATGACTTACTTAAATGTTTGCGTACTGCCTGCTTCCCAGGTTACCACAGCATTTCCTTCGGGTGTATCAACAAGGTCTAGATATCCACGGCACGGGAAATCACTCCCGTCAGGGCGAAGTGGGAAGTCATACGTATCGTCGATCGGCTTTGAGGTATCTCTGAATGGATTGAGGCGGTGGTTGAGAGGTGGTGGATAGAGGAGGTTCATATGCCCAAGCGCGAGGGCAGGTAAGGCTAGAAAGAAAAAATTGGAATGCATATAGTAAAGATATTTGCTAATTTTGAGTTTGATTTTTGATATGGGGGTTTTCGAAGATTTTTGCTTCAATTTTCGCAAGCTCGGGAACTCTGACGGTGAGTTACAGTTATTTATACTGATACACGCGGCACGAAAGTTGGCGATCTTGAATGAATCGAAGCGCATAGTCGTTCATGATGATTACACTCGAGGTTGATGTTGGAGCAGAAAACTTGAAACTTCCTATGTTGGTCTTTATTTGTATCGGAAAAAATTGGTTTATGTGGCGACAACGTTGAAACTAACCTCTTATCTAACATGCAGCTATAGCAAGAACTAGCTTCCGCCACGACCTCCGTTAGTCAGTTATGGAACTTAGCATGAAAGTATTCGCCTTAGTTAGTTTCGTGGGTTGAAACAACATTGTGAGGGTGACTAGACAAAAAAAACTTTCAAGTTCGCGTGTAGCAACACTGTAAGAACAAACACCATCGTCAGGGATTCTCTTTCACTAGCCTCCGAACCAGGCACTACGCTCTTGGAAAAGGAAATTACATGTTGTTCAGAAACAACTCTACCCTCGCCATCATTTCAGAATTATTCCCATAAAAAAAGTATCACGCTTATGGTGCCGGAGCTCCCACGATTTCCATTTGGCCCTAATCTCCAATAACTATTAATAAAGAATTTCAGCTTTGGCAATTACAGATACAATTCAAGAATCACTAGTCATGAAGAAAAATTCTCGAGACCTAGGTACACAACATGCTGGCTTCTATCCAGGGCGTTTGGCCAGTATCCAGCCTGATCGGAGTCCACATCTCCAGCCGAGCGGTACCTAATGGTCCATCCCTCACCTCTGGGCATAGAGATTTGATTGCTACACAAACTGTTAAGCTTCCTTTTAGTTTTACTAGCTCTAGAACGCATTGAGAGAATCTCGCCATAATTTCCTTTTTTAAAAAAAAAAAAAAATTAAATAAATAAATTGCTCCTGGGTCATTTGAAATATATTACGTACGAGCTTAAAATACACCGTGTTACTTGCTAAGAGGACGGAAAATATTCAGGTCTAACCGAGCTTTTCTATTTATGATGTCATCCAATGGGTCTGGACTGTAGCATTTCAAGAACAAAAAAAGATCGAGTGATGCTTAATGGATTAAGGTAATCAACTATCAGCCACACAGCATATGTTCCATACATTTCACACACACCCCAGAGAATCTATGGGAGAAAAAAAAAGGGGGTTATATTTATATCGCAGCGGTAGTGCAAATAGAACCCAGACAATATTATAGTCAGGCCAGTGCAGTGCAACACCGACCGAGATGGAAATTTCATTATAGAATTACGGTTTTCCCTCCTTCACCACCCCCATATCTTATAAAAACAAACAAATATATTACAAAGCAAGAAATCCTTCATCATTAAAACACAACCGGCCAAATAATCGCGCCAAACCATTGTACCTCATGAATGCTCTCAGCGTCAGAATTCCGGGTCTGCGGTATCAAGCCGGTAAAGACGCTTTCACAACAAAAAACCCGTGATAAATGATAACAAATGAGAAAAACGCAAATTAATAGAGAACAAAGTCCCAGCTAACTTGAATTCTTCCTTCAGCTTCGGTCCCGAGCTGTTTAAACGCAGCGGGGCTAAGATCGACATCGCCGTACGCCTATAGGGAGAGGATTATCAGGATGATTCAATAAGATATTTGAATGTAAAGGGGGAAACTTACGCATCCAGGGCAAAGATCCACAATAGTTACAACGACGGATCGATCACCGCGGGTCAGGCGAATTTGTTTTCCGCATTGGAAGAAGGCGGCGTTTACCGCACCGATGAGGTCGTTGTTGCCATTGGTACCTCCGCAAGCACCGAGGCCGGGGTAGTAGAAGGTCGCATCACCGTAATTGCCGCGACGCTCGACCATAGGAGCGGCGGTCGATACGCTGAAAAGGCCGAGAAAGGTAGTAAGAGCGAAAAGACGGAATTGCATTTTGATTATAAAAAACGAGATATCTTTTTCGATAAAAACAATTTTTGCGGATTGGAGGGTTCCGGATTAAAAGATCGAAGTTTAAATTGCGTGGTTTTCTTTTGTAACGAGTGTGGGTTTAGTTGGCAAAAGAGTGACGATAAACGTTATACGTTGTTTACCTGTAAGGAACGGAGCTGTGTTGAATGACAGTCTGAAGATCGGAGAAGTGTCAAGAGAAAGGAGAGCTTTATAGGAGTCTGAGCTTTCAGGGTAGCTAACGACCGAATTTGGGTGTTGCAATGGTGGGTACATGTTGCCGAACAACCAGACCAAGAACCGTTTAGCTAAATAGAAGATATTGACAGGGTCAGCTCAGCCCTGCCCTGCTGCCACAGAACGGACTTTAGTATTTAAATATGACAGCATACGGTTTGACAAAATTGTTAGGATTGGGGATCATGTCAAAGCGCATAATTCTGCTAGTGGACGTGTGGAGCTCCTAAGCTTGAGAGCGTGCTCAGTGATCTTGGAGTGGAAAGACGAAGGTTGGAGATTAAACTTCGCACAGACATCTAATTAAGCTATCCCCGACTTGGATGCCAAGCGTCCGAGAACGTTGAGGTTGAGCCGTACTCGAATATTTGACTAAAGTAAATGTAGCAACGGCCTCCGGCAATACGAATATCAATACCTGCCCACCCCTGCACATAGACACGCTTCCGCCCTACAATAATATCCTCTGTGCAAAAAGAAATTAAATTGGACCATAGCAAGTTTGTAAATATCCATTCACAGGTGGAGTACTTATAGATCCCTTCTGTAGCTATCTGAGGTTTTCCGATACTCGTTCGACCAATCAATATCAAAATTTATTCGTAAGCAGTGAATTAACCCACGATATCAACTGACTGATTCTGCTCTGACCAGCTCTATGCCTTCCGATGAGTTCTGGTCCGAGCATTTTGCACATTGATGTCCATAATCATTTATACAAAGCCCCCGGACGAATTTGGAGTGGCAACCCCTGTGATCAGACAGCAAACTTGCCTAAGCTCACACTAACCCTGGCTTGCAAGAATGGAAGATGCCGTCAACATGTTTGCCGACTCTAATTTTGATGTCACCTTGTTTCTTACTGCAGTTATACACTCGCCAGAAGAGAAGAAAAAAAAAAATCTATTCCCGACATTTGTCTTAAATACCATACAAATAAAATTCGCGAGAATCAAAATGGTATGCCAATCATGTTATGTTAGTTATTCGACCAGTGCAAACAATATTTTCTACACTGCAACGACTTCACCGGGGTGTCCCATTCAAAATTGTACTCAGTATAGTTCCGAGAATCCGGCAATGGCCGCACCAGAGCAAAACCGACTACCGCAGCGAGGGCAACATGTCCTCAGAGCATCTACATAGATCCAAACCGTTAAGAGGAATGCAACAGGAGATGACGAACGGTAAAAGGAGAAAATGCCCCCCTTCTATCTTAGACCCCCGAAGCAGCGCGATAGTTACCTTCTATTATGTATTAGCACTCGAAATAATTACAGCCCCTTTCCTTGAAACACCCCCTTATAAACCGATAACCTTACATATACTCTAATATACAGAATTGGTCTACGGACCTATCTTGTAAAAGAGTCCACTAGAATTTTTCGTTTAAATGAGACAGGTGTCAGGTAACCAACTAAACGTCAACTCAAACACCCAATTCCCACTCAATCACGGCACGCAATTGAGGGGAAACGCACGATACATAATGCCTAGTCGGTACATCCGCAATCCGGATCCCAAAAGCTTGTTTGGACACACAAGGTGCCTAAGTATATAACAGGTTCGAAAGGTTTTGCCTTTTGTCTCAGTCCTTATATTAGTACTCCGTCGACAGACGAATATCGGTTATATTTATCTCACCTACTTAAGTACTTGAGAGTCTAGATCATCGATATAAAATTTGAACGGGGAACTGAAAGGGGTATTACGCGAGAGATATGTGAGCCTCTCGTATTCTCGAGATCAGGTCCATGCTCATGGAAATTATCTTGTGTGGAATCTGTTGTTCGGAGGTGTCAAAGCGATAAAAAATTTTCTTCTCACTTTTCTATTATAAATAATACTAAGATTCAGAGAGGATGTTGAATTGAATCATGAGCTATTACTCAGAAACTTATGTACACTCTTAGATTGATATATTAAAAAAATGGAGGACTCAAAATCTATCAAAAAGGAAGGAGACTCGTGCGGGGTCGAACCCGCAACTGTGAGGTTTTGACCTATTGAATCGTGTAGGCTAGAGATTTGAGAAAGAAAATTGGAGGAGGCATAGGACAGCCGACGTCGAAAAAAGATTTTGGTGAGCCTAGTTGATAAGCTCATACATTCGGCTTCCGTAGTGCTGAGAGTGATGCTCCGTTGCGTCTGCGCAGTCCGCATTATATCACAAAGCCAAAAAAAAAAAAAAAATCCGACAAGCCTAGAAAAACATTCGCCGACCATCCTAGAATTTTTCAACCTACAAAAGACAGGTGTAAGCGGGTCAAAAAAAAAAAAAAAAAAAAAGAGGGATGGTTCAAAACCTATCAAAAAAGGGAGACTTGTGCAGTGATCGAACTCCGTACGGGTCTCCCTTTCTTTCCGATAGGTTTTGAGGCCTTCAATTTTTTTAATATGTTATACCGTTCTTAGTGGCCATTTTGTGGTCTGTTGAATCGATACGTATCATTCCATGGTCCAACTCAGAATCGCATAGTCCAAATAACGCAGCAATGTTGTCGTAATGCCGTTGCCATATGTATACATATAACCAAAAGTTTCGATTCATATCTGCGCCAACAAATAACTATCAGTTCTCCTCTTTAGTCATTTTCAGGCTTCCAACACTTTTTTTCTGGGATACGAAAAATGTACGAGCTACGTTTTGGAGTTTGGCTGCGTGTGCCTGGGTTGGCTTATGAATGATTGTTGACCAATTGATAAACAAAATAGCCAAATAATAAATTCAGATGAAAAGAAAAAGAGGCAGATAACCCATTGAACACATACTGTCCACATTACACAAGATAGACTTCCCACGCGCACGAAGAAAAGGCTTTATCCAAAAAGTATCACACAAACTCGACAGATAGGTATTTTATTCGTATGGTTTCGAATAACAAACTCCGTAAGACCCCACACGCACAATTTAAAAAAAAAAAAACTCTTCCAACCGCTGAGTAAAGCATCCTCAACATGTCTTTTAGAGAGGACTTATGCGGCGAGCCGAGCCCTAGGACAGGTGTATTTTCACCGGCTCCCTCGCGGGCATCGGGTGGAAAAATTCAATAAGAACTGATGCGAAAATAATCCTCAACCTCCAGATAGCGCTTATTCGGATTCAGATTTCTCGCCGAGAAGCCGGAAATTAATTCAAGCAAATGACATGAGATATGGCCTAGGCAGTCATCATCAGCTCTGCCACTGAAAACAATGTTAGCGATACTCATTGCATGGCAGACATAAAAGTCTGTAGAAATGTTGAGCCATGACTACTGCCTGACTTCACACTGGCCACGGCTAGACGAAACAGATACGGAAAGAATACGGAAAAGAAGAGAAACCGTGAGCAGAACAGGGTACGCCTACGAATTTTTCTCTTCCTTAGAAAAAAAGAAAACTACTCTATTCTCCTCACTGCTCTCTAAAAAAAAAAAAAAAAAACAAGAGAAACTATAACCAAAAATAGAAAATACATTCCAATGCCCTCTCACTTCTATCCTGTTTACAAAAACCAAAAACAAAAACTTAATCCGCGAATCCAGAATGTTTCGACATGCAAACATGGCCCGAAATCTCCCCATTCCCGTTCGTTTTCTTTCACCTTCCCTGCCCGTACATCTCCACCTTGCATCTGCGGCAAAGAACATGACGCGAACAGCCTTATACACATCCCGCTTGGTTCTACTAGTTCCCGCCTAAACTGCACGTACACAACATCTGTTTCTTAGAAGCCTGTGGTGCAACCTATCCTGCTTCCTCCAAGAGATAAAGTGTCAAAATTACAGCTTCAAAAATCACGGAAATTTCCGGAGTTTCTGTGTGTAAACTGCTATATTATTTTTGTAATCGCCGCAGAGGAATTGAGACGTTGTTACACCAAATGCTATCTAAGACACCAGAAATCGATCATGTTTTACATGAGCACAAAACGAAAGCACATGCACATGAATATGGCAGTTGCTGAAGGGGATGGAAAGGGAAAACTTTCGTGGCGTGGCTGTTCGATATTTCGATCGTCTCCCCGGCATTTGTGTT
Source organism: Phymatotrichopsis omnivora (assembly GCA_016880775.1). Lineage (NCBI taxonomy): Eukaryota > Fungi > Ascomycota > Pezizomycetes > Pezizales > Rhizinaceae > Phymatotrichopsis > Phymatotrichopsis omnivora. The sequence continues at coordinate 9,732 of JABYPW010000268.1, read as the reverse complement.
TTAAAATTACTGATACACAGCACAAAAGCAGATTTCACTAGAGGTTGACGTGGTCACGTGATATTATATATCGATCTCAGAAAAATTCTCTTCTGAGTTGTTGGGCTTTTTCTCCGGCGTACAAACAGATCCCGAAGCGGCGCTCTCTCCTGCCGTTTCGGAACCGAGGGGGCTGGAAATAAAGATATTTCACACCCGCCCCGGATGCGGTACAAAGTGATATTGTGAATCAATTCTGCTTCCTGCTGTGGTATGTTTTTTCTTCTTTAATTATCATATTTGCTGTGTGTTTTGCATCGCTTTTGTTTGAAACCATTATGTCGCTATTAGCCAAGCCGCTGCATGTAACATAGTACATGATATGTATAGCTTGAAAAGTTTCAGATTTTCGCTACCAAATCTAATTTGATGTGTTGCGTAAAACCAGGTCTCTCAGCAAAATTTTCCATCCTCGCTGCGTGTGATGTATATATACGTGTACATGCACATTGGTGGAATCCTTATCATTGTTGGAAGCTTGATACTCAAAGCAATCGTTACCCTTTAACACAGTGTAGTTTCGGGGTTCTCATTTTGCTGAAAATGTTTCATTTATGCACGTTTTTCGTTGAATTCGACGCAAGGGCTTTGAGTGACATAATTTTAGGCCATTTGTTACAAAAGCATCATTTTCGCTGCCTATAAATTGTTTGTTGCGAGTTCCGTGAGGCGAGGACCAAGAAAAGCCTATTATTGATAAAGTATGCACAGTCATTTTTCCACAACTGAATAGGTAAACACAGCTTTACTTATTTATCAATGGTTCCAACTACAGTTACTATCTCCCCGTTAGTCCTGCCTTATCTACAACAGTAAGATAATATAATTGTGCATAGGAGTGATTTATATCATTCCCGAAAATATGCAGCTTTATGTTGCACAATATGCAAGGTTTTACTCACCAAATGAATATATTTACTGTAGGCCAGTTGGCAGTGCCTGCATTCCTTTGTCTTCCCTTTCTCATTTTTTTTTTCCTCCTTATCTACTGGTTTTTCACATAACTGGACACTTTGTCATTTAGAAAATTGTCTTATCTTCTCGTAGCACTTGCTGTTTTTCTTTTTTTTTTTTTACATGTTTGTGGATTGAGAATATGCGTGGGTGAGCTTTGTATACATGCCTTTACTAATGCGGGACTTACGAAGGGGTTTTTAGGACACGAGAATGGGAGCTTGTCCATTATTACCGGTTATAGCTGTGATTTTGATACAGAGGCAAGAGAAAGGTTTTATAATTTTATATATATTTATACAGTAATCAATTATATGCGAAAACTGAAACCGCTAGCTTGATGGTGTAACCTACAGCCTTTGTAGAGTGAGATCCACTATAACTGCCAGAGAAATCCGGGCTATCAGTCCAAATGGAAACGTAACGAAAAGAAAACAAAACTACATCCACTGGGCAAAGGAATTAAAGAAACCTAAAAAAAAAACTATATGCAGACATATAATACATGCCAAATCAAAAGGGCACGCACATTCCATAATTTACACAACGACAATACAACTTCAGCTTAGAAAACGATGCCATGGAACGAAAGTAAAATATATATTCACAAATATCGAGTTCACCCCTTCATTAATAGAAGAGAACCAGACATTGGAGAGGGGGAAGGAGGATGATAACGAGAAACGAAGAAAATTAAATGAAAATGAAAGAGTGTGGAGGAGAAACCGAAAACTATTCGGCGGCGAAGCGAGTGATGACATATGATATACTGTTCTCAATCGTCGGAAGCGCAGCAGAGAAAGAGTTGAGATGAGGAAATAGAGTGAGTTCAGGATATACACAGATAGCTGAAGAGGTAAGAAGGAAATAGCGCATTCATACTCATTCGTAAACAAAGCTCTGTCATAATACAACCCACCAATTGCGATTCCTGCAACATCGTCTTCGGAGGTTGCCCACAACTTACTTGAAAACCAAAGAAAGCGCCAAACAATTCCTACAATCAACCTTTCAACAAAAGCAGAGGTAAAGCACCAAACAATTGCACTTCGTTCAATCGACGTTTCTGGAACTTTTCGGCGACTTATCCCAGCAACACAGTGAACATCGGGTTGCATATGCTTCACAAGGGTATTAAACCGAATAGACATTCTACGGAAAATTCGCGTGCGCGGCAAGGGGTTGACAAAGAATTATCGTATTAAGTTACATCAATAATCTGCCATATCAGATCGCAGGTTCTACTGTTATACAAGTACTTATATATTTGTGTCCGGCAAAAAGAACCTGAAAATCGATCCTGTAAGGCAAAAGTCAAAATCGAATCAGATTATTTGCTTGACCCCCAAACAAATAATCTGATTCGATCTTGACCCTTGCCTGACGGGAGTGATTTTCAGGTTCTTTTTGCCAGACACAAGTAGAAACTCCACTTCTTCGACGAATCCAATGAACTAATAGTGCATGCACTGAATCTAGCCAGTCAGAGGAGGGAAAATCTTTTCCCTTTACTTTTTCTGAGTACTTATGGCTATCCTAGAGTATATTATCCCCTTCGCCAAGCTGTTAGGAGGTCCAAAGGCAGGATTATTCATGATATCACAAGTAAGCACTGGCTTTACTTTACTATTCCGGCGGCCTGCGAGGAGAATTGGATTTCTAGAGATGTCGAACTTTTCCGAGATTTTGAATACCCGAAAGGGCCCGAATGTCATTGGCAGATAGTATGAGAATCTTATGCTTCCGTAATGTTTCCCTAAGCGCACCCTTGCGGAAATTGGCAGTACGCAGACGTTGCTAGTGTCTACGATGGTCTAGACTATCCATGCAGCCGCTGTTCAACAGTTCTGAATTGGTTTAAAACACACAGAAATAATCTTAAGTATTCACCATAAAACTTATTGTTCTTAAATACAGTTGATTTTTCATATCGTCACTGTTTGGTCAAGAGTTTTATGTTCCTCTTGAATAACTAATACAATTTTGATGAAAAAGACATATTTAAATAATCCTTTTGCATCTGTAATAAAATATTTACAGTCGAATGGAAGAAAGTATCTTTTATATGGCAGATTCTATCGCAAGATACTTTTTTGAAACCGTCCCTCCCCACCAGCGACACGATGTATTGCAGTTAATAAGTAAATGGTATTAAAGCATTTAATCTCATTGAGTCCTTACCTAAGTGCCGAGTCTCGTGTGCGTTCGCCAACGTGTACGAAGTCAGTCTCAACACCTACACTATCAATCGAGTCCGGGCACAAAACCACCGTAGCATAGAAAGTGCCGCCCAATGACCCATCTCCAAAATAAGCCTTATGTATATGGAGCCTGAGTGCGTGCAACCAGCGCAATGTTCCAAAGAACCTTGTTTTATATATAAATTCCCATTGTACTTGTACGAATACTCTATAGCACCGAAGCCTCACATCTATATGAAAGAAGGAAAGAATAGAAAGAAAAGAAAATGATGTGGAGCATCCATAAAGCAGCTTCTACAGGAACACCAATAATCACGTTTTCCCTCAAAGATTGTGGGCTGATTAAAATGCTCAAACATGTTCTGGATTTAAGACGGTCATATGTGCATAAATTTTCTGTCGGGAAGAGGGTTGAGCTACGTTGATTTTTTCTGGAATCACTATTTTGACTACCGCCAGTCTAGGACGGTATTATAGAATAAAACGAGAAATGTGGTTACAATTTACCTCTTAACCCAAAAGTAAACAACAAATCTTAAGTAGTTGGGGGGGAAGATACATAATATCAAATCCTCGGCAAATACCGTATGCTTTCACTCTCCCAAACTATCAAATTTAAGTATCTTCCAACCAAGATTGGCGCTTTACAAAATACATAGCAGTACTTACAAAAACACGAAATCTGCCGCGATAGAAAGAAAGAAAAGAAAAGGAAAAAGAAAAAAAGGTCAATACTACATCCTCCTTCCTCTAACTGAATGTAATGCCTCATCCCGCCTCCACGCCCTCAAATCCTTTGTCCCCATCCACCCATCCCCGCCCTCCGCTCTTTGCTCCCACCCACCCATCCTAACCACAAGGGCCGTCGCATTATCGCCTTCCGTCGAGACTTCATCGGCGAATGCTACAAGTTCCTTACTGGCCTCGTCCGGCGTCTTGCATTCCTTCACAATATCAACGATTTCCTGATCTGTGAGCGTGGCGCTGACCCCGTCGCTTACTAATACCATGAAGGAAAATTCGTTAGGGCTGATCTCCCGCTTCACAATCTCAGGTTCAGCTGAAACCCCAAGCCTTTTTTGGTTGACATCTCCGAACGCGCGGGTGTTTGCTAAAATACCGAATCGCTCCTCGCCAAAAGAGTCAGTGACGAAGGCTGCGGCGTACCGACGCAATCGTCTTGATTCGAGGGGTGAAGAGGGATGATGGTTGGTGGTTGTCGGAACTGCAAGCCCTGTAGCCGTATTACACAGCAATATACGTGTATCTCCAATATGAGCAGTAATAAGTGTAGCAGTTGCGGAGGGGCTCCAAAAAGGCGCTGACGTTCTGGATGATAAAATTGTCAGTTAAAAACCTCTAAGCTTCCAAAAATAGCCCCATGAAATCCCACATATTTCGGAGGCCTAGTTATTCACTAATCTTGGATAGAAAGTTATGTCGAGTACTTACGGAGTAGATATCAATGCCACAGAAGCCGTGGAGCCTCCTTTGATAACTCTCTTCCCCGATATATTCATATTTTGCAACTCATCTCCAGCCGCATCTTTTGCGAACCAAGGCTTCGTCTTTGTTATAAAGTCTATGTCGGCCTTCAAAAATGCATACATCAAAACTGCTTCCATGCTTGTATCTCCTGTAATCCCACAGTTCTTGGAACTTCCAAAATCGGGGTCGAAACGCATAAAATAACCACCCACAGTTTCTTTCCACAAATTCACCAGATTCTTCTGAAGAGTTTTCCTTTCTTCACGAAGTTCGGTCTCAGACTTCATAGAGGTGGGTAGAGCAGTTTCATAACGCGGGGTTGATGCTGTGATACTGAAACATTTTGCCGTTTGTTCGACATATAGATGAAGGTGATGCTTCAGAAATGTGGAACATTCTTCGCCACCATGACCATCAAAAATACCGAAATAAAACACGGAATTGCCACTGGCAAACGCATCACGATTTTTATCCAAGTTTGAGCTATTGTTAACCGATTTCTGTGAGGCAAAAGATGGCAACTCAATAACACCCGCTTGGTAGTGATCTTCATTGTAAAGTCGGTTGCCCCGGGAATTGGCGGCGCCAAAGTGTTGTTTCGCGGAATGGATAGGAATCCGTACAACTGTTTTTGCGCGGTCAGCCATGATTTGCTTTTCTTGATCCGTATTTTGTGAATCGAATTCACTAAAATTTATCCTCCAAGTTAATAAGCATACGTATAATATTTCAAGTTAAATTACTTTTGTTTCTTTCCAATGGCAGTAGATCAAAATGAAGACAGCCAAATACATTACAAATAAAAAGAGCAAAATGGTATGTAAGGCGAGCTTAGGTAGTGTCTAGGATGTGGCTAGCAAAATAACTTTAAAACGAGCTGATTCTCCTTCAAAAAGTGGAGACACAAAAAATTATTGATAGCTAAACAAAGATTGGAGGTATGGGGTAAGCGCTAGCAGAAGTGTACATGTACAGACCTTATAGTAGACGACGAACTGCCCGGAAGATGTGCCGTAAAATATTCATGAAACCACCTTCTTTCTCCCGGGCTGGATAGTGATGACATAGGAAGCCGTGGACGCGAGTCAAATCGCGTGCCTCTTCGTATGAATCTTATTGGAAGATTAGGTTTGAAATACATCTCCGACGACTGCTTTAGACAGGAATTCCCAATAAATTCTTGGGATACTCGACTCGTGGGCAAAGGTGGACATGGCAGCTTTTCCATAAGACTATCAGTAATAAAACACGTGGTCGTAAATTGTGTTGAACCTGGCCGACACATTAGTATTTTCCGACTGTTGGATAATCAAACAGCTAACATAATCAGCGTACCTATACATAGTGGTCTACATTGTGTCTTGCAACCTAAGCATACAAAATTGCAGCCGCTGGGAGAAGCTTCCAGTGGCTCTTGGTGAATTGAAATACAACTGACCCTGAAACGCTGGAGCACCTCGAGAATCACACGTCCTGGGCAGTTCGACCCAGCGCATAGCACGCCGCCGTGGCCACAAATTTCCAAAGTATAGTGACTTTCTTCGGGATCCTTTTCGTGAACTGAACAAATGCAGTGCTCGTTTGGCGGCGACCACTTCATCCCTGGCGATATGGCGCAGTCAAAGGCTTGTGCAAGATAATTTGGTCTGCGAGATGTAACACAGACAGAGGCCGTTACGTCGTCAGAAGAAACGGCAAATGCAGCACTAGTGTCATTTGGACTTTCTGTCCGAAATCTCCGGCTGTCAGCCCGGAGAGAGGAGCAGAAGCGAGAGATAAATACTACACCTCCGAGTGGCCCCGGAATAAATATTAGTCATAATACTTAATAATAGAATAGAAACGATGGCTAGACTCTTGAATACAATCGTTGGCCCAAGACACATAACGAATATAAAGTATACTCGGGGGGATACAAAGGTCCAGCGAAGTCTTGGTGCCAAGGTGTCATGTGATTAGTCACCGGACTTTTGTGCCAGTACATGCTAACGTAAATATAGGAACAAAGACGCAGAAGGCTTAGGAAGGGAAGGGATGTAATAGGTACACAAACATGGTCCTGAATCTCTGACGTATGAATTTCCATGTGAGATTGCCAACCACGGCGAGATGAACTCCCCTAAGATGATAAAAACCAGAGATTTTTCAACGTGACACGGCCATAAGACCGTCGATAGGGAAGGGAGGGGAGGGACATGTTTACGGGAAATAAAAACAGGCATTTTGTGTGGGCGTGAGATACTAGGGTGAACATTCTGAGCCTCCTTAATCATATATATCGGCAGAGATATGTTGAAAAATAGGAAGGAGGAAAGCAAGCAGGAAACGCCAGGGCGGAGAGGCATGGGTATCACAACGAAGTAATCGGCTCCGATATTTCGACTGAAAATTCAGCAAAGATGCATAGTGTGTCAAATTGGATAATTGTAACCTTCCATTACATTCTTCATGGTCGAAGGATTATGATGGGAATAGCGATTGCGAAGCTTGTAGACCCCATTTTAAAAAAAAAAAAAAAAAAAAGCAAAGATCATTGGAAAATTCAAAGGGTTACTTACAATAAGTGCCTCCCAAACCCCAGCTGTTGCTTTTGAGGCCGTTCAGCCGGCGTTGAATTTGGAGATTCACAGCATGGGGAACCCCTGCCAATGCCGTAGATCTTGTCATGCTATGTTAATTTGCTTCCAGATGCATAGACCGGTAGATCAGGAAAAACAGTAAGCAGCAATAGGCAGATCCGATGCACCTCCGGGCACTAGCAAGGCTCCGACAATCTATGAGTTTTGGAATCGGATTCCTCTAAGACTGATTCAATACCGCTTCGCTTAATTCCAGCACACAGTATTGACAGAATAACTATCGCATGTAGCTAGCTCGTGTTGTTTATAGACCGACCGCTTGGTATGTATTCGCTAGCCGACGGCGGGTGTAATCGATGTCTCTGTTATCGACAAGAAATAACCCCCTTCATGAATTGCGAGTTCTAGTGAATTGCATTCGAAATTAGATTGTGATGAATAGAATTTTCCGACGAAGATGCTTCAAAAACAAGCTGGTTCGCTCGCACTTCGCGTGTACCAATTTTCAATGCTGTCGACGTATTTCTGATGAGGGAATGGCGGTTGTCGATTGGTATGCGGCGCTTCCTCCAGCGTAGCGTTGCCGAGGGTTGAGGTTGGAGGTGCAAGGTTTACCGGAGCCGGGAAAACACATCAGGAAGTAACGTTAGCGCACTGCGTAGTCATGACGCTATGTCCCGCTGCGAAACGTCGAGCTTAATACATTAACATCTGCTGTACTATAATAGTATGTAACGCATGCATTTGCAGAGCGAACAACGTAAAGTCATAAGGATGACAATTTCAAGCTTCGCGAGAAGCGTCCCGCAGAATTACCCACTTATTTCTATAACTCCAAGCGGAAATTTCGGAGGGAGTAATGATCCAGAGTAACAGCCAACTTTTTTATGTTACATATATACGCACATGCGTGGATATCGATCAAGCTGACAGGCCCCCCGTCGCTACCTTTCCCCTTCCCTCCCTAGCCTTTGCTCTTCTTGCGGAGTTTTGAGACACTTTAACGATTGGATGCCTCTCATGGACGAAGCTCCCCCGTTATCAGCTTCTCCGCCCTCTACTTTCCTTTGCACTTCTTCTGATGTTGATTCTGTTTCGGATGGATTTTTCGCGGAAGAACCTGTACCTGTCTTTGATTTCTTAGCTGTTTGTTTGTGTTTTGCGCTACTTTTCTTTTCGGAGGAGATGATTTTCTTGGACGCCTTAGCTAGTATGGCTGTATGCGGATGTTCTTTTTAGAAGGCCCCTTCGGGGCCTTAAAGAATAAAATTAAATACACACATATCGATCAAGCTTAATGATTACCGTTAGAATACATGTGTGCCAGTTTTTGCACTAGTGCATACACACGGATACGGAAGCCTAGGATTAAGATCTGAGCTTTCTGAAGTAAGGGGCATGCGAAGCGGATGCCGTGATTCAGACAAGCATCGCGAGAGGATCCGTTTAATGGACGAATCGAAGATCACCCGCTGAAAATGCAGCGTAATTTTTTTTTTTTTTTTTTTTTTCACGATCGGAGCGTCTCTCTGGTAGGCCAATTCACCAATTAACCACCTCAGTGGCAGGAATTTCTTTATCGACGATTAGCCAGGTCTAGATGCCCTATAGTGAAAATCTCCAACGTCTGTTCGCATCGAGATGTTGAATGATCCATATAGGTTTCACTTGCTCCCTGTTTATCAAACTGCTAAGATGTCTCTTGCTGAATATAGGCTGCTCTCCCGACGCTGCAGCCTTATTTTCCAAAACATCGATGTATTTCGTCAGACATTCCCCAATTGCCGTGCGATGGATTTGCTATATGTTTAATTACTGAGATCTCAAATATCGAAGCATTTACACCGGGTACATGTGCTCGTCGAGATTCGAGACAGCCAGTACTCCAAGACTCGCACAATTGCTGTAGAGACCGCCTGGTAAATCGGTACTAAGTTGGGTAAGTAGTATACTGGTTTCGACCTGATCTAGCATAACTGGGGGCCTGCATGTTAATAATCTAAAAATTTGATATTGCCGGCAACATTTTAGATCACTATGAGATACTTTCTCAGTGAAAGGATGACTTTACCTCACCGTACCTCGATTAAGAGTTAACCCTCTAGAAAGAAGCTGACGGAAGGACACACAAGTAGTAACAGGGCAGCTGTGTATGGTTTGCTCGCGAGTCAGGTGTAAAGTGCGGCAGGTGTAAGTACGGCAGGTGTACGGGAGGTGTAAGTACGGCAGGTGTAAGTACGGCAGGTGTAAGTACGGACTTAGGTGTTGGCTCCAATCAGCGCAAGGTAGCACAAAGACGATACACTTAAACTCAAGATATGAGTTAATGCAGGCAATCCCTCCGCATTGAGGAACTTGTAATAAGGTGAAAAGAAGGCATTTCAGTACCTGATTTTTTCCGGTCGGAGATTCTTCTATTAGCGTCGTGAAACTAAGGGTTGTTGCGAGCAGGGTGATGCAAATGTGTGTAA
>JABYPW010000267.1:0-30631 GCA_016880775.1 Phymatotrichopsis omnivora | reverse complement strand
GAAGAGGGATGTACCAGGATAAAAGAAATAAATAGTAAGCGCGAACCATGTATTGAAGACGGCGTACATGACGTACATTCTCCAACCGATGTTTTCGAGGGCGGTGGGGGTTATCATCACAACCCTTCCCCCCCAAAAGTTAAAACCTGATGTCGAGGAAATGTTACGAACAGGGGAAGTGGCTTACAGGGGGCTTACAGGAAATTGAACATCCAATAGCAAACCACCGCCATGCTCGCACCGCTCCCTCTAACTCTCAGCGGTAGGATCTCCGCCCTAAAAATTCACCTTTCAGTATCTCATCTCCAAACGTAGTTCCGAAAGGCAAGGAGCAAATAAAGAGGAAAGAAAAAAAAGAAAAAGAAAAAAAAAGATGAAAAAAAAAGATGAAAAAAAGAAGAAATAAAAGAAATAAAAGAAATAAAGGAATAAATAAAGGGAGAGAGATAATCCGTACGGATACAACCAGCTCCCCGCCAACCACGTTGCCGAGAAAATTGCAAAATAAAGGTAAATAAAGAACATTATCCCGAATCCAAAGGCATAATGATTCTCGGGAGTCTCTGCGAGCAGCGCAGCGACGATAGCAAAGCAGATACATTGGGCCGAGGCGCCTCCGACGAGGAGGGGGATACGGCCAAGGCGATCCATGGTGAAGACAGGGAATAGGGCGAAAGTAATCTATGGTTGTTAATGAAGGCGAGGAGAGGTAAGAGGAGGGGAAGTACGGAAATGACGGAGGTTAGACCAGCGACCCAGAGAGAGGTGTAGCGAGAGGTTTTGAGGAAGGATTGGAGGAGAGTTGGGACCTGGATATATTAGTAATAGTCACAAAGTGCGCGGCCTATGGGAAGGCACACGTAATAGGTGATTGAGTTGATTCCAGATAGCTGCTGCATACCTATTCTAACGTCAATAATTGCAAAAATCTTAAAGGGAATTCGTACTCATCATCCAACACGCCATCAACACTCTTCGGAGGTTCTGTGTAGGGCCGTTCGTAAAAACCAGTTTCCAGTTCGCCTTCTCCGAGGATCCCTCCAGTTGAACGATCCCCTTAATTTCTTGGTAATAGACCTCGACATCGTCATCATTGGCTACGTGAAGTTTTTGGAGCACTGCACGCGCTTCCTTCTCACGACCCTTTCCAAGAAGCCATCTGGACACAAAAACATTCAGTATACGATCTTTTGTCCGCATTGTAAATGAAACAACCTAGGAGACTCCGGCAACCCAGAAGTCAACATAATGATTGTAAAAGTCGGAAACACAATCTGCAGCAACACGGGCACCAAGAACGCCGCGGCGCCATCGTTCTTTCCCAGACCAAAGTTCGTCCATTGAGCTATAAACAATCCCGTAGCTGTAAGGACCAATTCAATGGCCATATGGTGGCCTCTCGTCTTCGGTGGTGCAGTTTCAGCTTGCCAGACAGCTAAAATATTTGTTAATATATGAAAAAGCAGACAGGAAAACGGGTGTGAATTTACGAATGGTGGTGGTATCGATTCCAACACCAATACCAGCAATGATACGGCCTACGCACAGCTGTGCGAGGTTCTGGGCTGTGGCTTGTATTATCGCGCCAATGATCACAACAACCGAACCAATCTACATCACGTCAATACCTCCCTCAATTTGACACATCGGGAACAAACCAATATAGATCTCTTCCTCCCCAACGAGCCGCCCGCGATCAACACACTTATCGCACCAATAGCACCGCCCACGTCAAACAGCGCATTCACGGTACCTAGCAGACCGGAATCGGGATCATTGAACTTCTGAACAAAGTATGGTGTTACGATTACCCCGGAGAAAACACCTTGGTCGTAACCTGCATTTTGACGTCAGCGAGAAAAAATAACGTAGGGGCAATTGATGTATACCGAAGAGCATAAACCCGGAGGAACAGGTAATGGTAATTAGATACACCAGGAACGTTCCCCGGACGTTTCCCAGAAATTGGAACATTGTAACGTGTCTTTTCTCAATTCTCCAACTCTGTTTCCCAATTACCAACGCGTCGGAAAAGGTGTATAACGGTAAAACTGGCGCAAGGTGGTGAACTCCTGCGGGAAAAAAAGACGGTGACTCAAGAGTCTTCTCTCTTTATAAATACACATATTGTATATAAATTCGAGACATAATAAGTATGAAAATGAACCATCGATAGCACCTCAACCCCGTGAGCGCGCCTCTTCCCTGATCCTTTCAGAGCCACATCGCTGGAAATTCGGGGCAGTTGTCGATGCTAGTCAACGTCGTAACCAAAAGGGATTAAATCTTCCCCACAGTTTCGGATTATCGAACCCTACAAGGAGTAAACATCCAGAAGAATATTAATCTTATTCCTGGGGCCGCCTCATATTCTGAGTACACTCTACTTAAGCGAGATGACGTGAGAACAGTAATCTACGTAGGCCAGAGACTGTAATTTCTACAATGGTTAGGGTGGCTGATTGCCTGGTGGGTCCGGGAGTGCGCGTTCGTGTGTGGATACATGTCGGCAACGAATCAGGATGCGCAGCAACGCAGAATTACTTAGCCGAGAGAAGAGTTGCGAAAGCCCGATGACCCCACGCATCTAAAAGGCTGGAAGATTGTTTACCAAGAGAGATGAGATTTGAGATCTGCCTGAGCTACATACGACTTTACTTATAAAATTCCCCGCACGAACTGTTTTTTTTTTCTAGCTTGGACATTGAACCGAGTTCCGGGGAATGGGTTATAGTCGCTGGCAAAAGTTTGTCAAATCTATCGCTTAGCAACCAACACCACACAAAAATCTTCCCCACACCTCCCCACCCTCACTATGGCCCCAAAAAAGTTGAAATCAACCACACACCGCATAAATAAAGCTCCAAAAACTCATTCCTCTACAAGAAAGCCATCCCTAGCACAGTCTAAGCCTACTACCTCAGCTGAGCCTACTCAGCAACAAGACAAAACCCCAGAACCCCTGTAACCAAGATCAAAAGCGAATAATGAATCAACAACTCTAGCAAAGCATCCTACAAAGTATCTAGCAAAGTCTACCAAGGTGCAGAAATTGTCAGCCTACACCCAACCAGATGTTCAGTTTCTACTTTCTCTTTTTGTTTGGTTTGAGGCTATAAAGTTATTTGAGGACAGTACCATTGTTACTGTAACTGGAGCTAGCACCTCCTCCTTTGATTTTGAAATATTCAGATCACATGAATCCCTTGAATTAGGAAAGTATGCTATTAAGAAAGGGTTAGTATGAACCTATGAAAGTACAAAGGTGGTGATTATGGAAGGGAAGGGGAATATTATACAAAAGGTAGTGAATGGATTGAATGATTGGAATGAGGTTGTGTTAATGGCACGAAGTTTTGCTATTAGCAAAAAAAAACAATTGTAAAGGTGATTCTTGAACTTAGTTATACAAAAGAGGTAGATTCTAGAGAAGAAACCTACCAAGGGAATAGAAGAAGTGAAAATAAGGAGGTTGTAGATAGTCAGATAGGCCTAGGAGAGGAGTTATCTTTAGACAAGCAGAAGTATTAGGTATATTCATCAAACTCATTTTTATTGTTGAAAACTAATTTTTATAGACTACTACCTAAAAGCTTGAGGATGAAGCTCAGCTACATTTACTCAAAAATACATATTTTATTCCATAGCTTATCAAGCTCTGGTGATGCTAGGATCAGGGTTGCTGCAACTATCCTAATAGTTGCATTCGTCTTAACTCAATTCATCATGCATTAAATAATATCTTTCTTTTAGAGTAGAATAATACTATTCAGTCAGAAAAGGTAATAGTATATTCCTATCCCCTCCATATCAAATTCCCACTTCCTAGCAATCTAGATAAGGAACATTCATCACCAGTATATTCAACAATAAAGAAATCATCCTCCAATCCCACTTCCTATCAACCTGGGCTAGCACCTACACATATGTATTTTAGTTTTCCACCAGCATATTCAAGTCAACTACTAATAGTAATAGGAATACCCTAGGGATATACTATACCTCATCTAGGCCTATACCAATGTAACTTATATTCCCTAAGATAGTTTTTTACATCCTGTCCCCTCCAGCAGGGTGTTTACACTTAACTACAAGCAAGAACATAAGTGAAAGGGACAGGATCCTCCTCCACCTACTCCTACCCAGGAACCTGAAAGGAAATCCTCCACCTACTTGTAGTGAAAAGAAAAATGCAGATGATTATATACAGGAGCAAGCTAGGGAAAAATAAATGCTAGGCGAACCTTAAAACAATGAAATAGAAACACCCTATATGGACTACATAATCGAGTGAAATAAAAGAGAAGAGAGGAAGTGAAATATGCAAACTCCTCCCCACTTTACTGAGGTGAAAAGAAATAAGTTCTAAAGTAGAAAGAAGGAAAACGAAGCACAAAGAAGAAACTAAACTCCTCCCATGGTGGTAGACTTATCCTTCCTATTTAACTTGGCAAGTTTAGATTAGATTATAGTCATGCAGATCAGATCATTTACTTTGTAGGGGCCAGCATATTTCACACATCAGAGTAATGTATTCTTACAGGTGAAGCCCTTGGCTTGTTTGCAGTCAGTGGCACCACAGGTGTGCTCAGAGATTATATAGGGGCCTGTACAGAGGTAGCAGCAAGATGGGGGAATAGAAGTTATTGACTGGGTGTCTAAACTTCAAGCAGTGGGAGCATTGGGTGTTGGCACCAAAAGGAATATACTTCACAGTTTAACAGGTTTTGTTGAGGATGGTGAGGCCCTTAAGGATACAGGCCTCATTGTTGTTGTCAATAACAGTGATCATTAGGGAGCCATGATTCTGTTTGTTGATTTTTGCACTAGAGGTCAGGTAGTACAGGATCATGGCGAGAGTTACACCGGAGTTGTAGCACTCTATCTCCTGACGAAGATATGACATCTGTCCTACAGTGTTGAGATTAGTAGTAGTAGGAACGGCATAGACAATGTACTTCTTCTATATATGATTGTGGTTAATTCCCTTGACTTCGCTAAACTCACCAACCGCTTTGGTAATGATGGGTCAGTAGGCAAGGATAGCGGTGGTAGTAACAGTCTCCATATGAGTAAGAATGAGTGTGGTGGGGTTGTTGTTATGGCATTGTTACATGTGCAAAAAAGAATGGGCTTAGGCTTTGTCCAGGGCCAAGTTGACATAGTCACAGATCTGTATGTAGGTAGCCTCACCGAAAGCTAATAATTCCTTGATATTGACAATAATTTCATGGTCATAGCAGGAGGGGTAGTGTAGGAGTAGAAGAGGGGTGGTTGGGAGGAGGTCCTTTTGAGTAACAAGGGCACCTTTCTTCTTCTGTTTTTTAGAGATGACTTGAGCCTAAGTTTGCGCATCCAAGGCTTGTTGCAGTGAGGGGAGGGAGGTGGAGGTTATGGTGATCAAGTGAAGTTTCCTAAGGTCTTTTGCAGTCACTTTTTATTGTTTATGAATGTGCTTGAGGGACTTAAGGACTTCTAGGTAGGTAGGCAGGGCCTGAGTAGTTGGCACTAGGGTCGTAATTATAGGAGGGGGTGGTCATGACTCTAGGACAGTGACTCAGTTATCGAGGTCTATCTGGGTATTGGCGATGGTGGTGAGGATCGTCTGGATAGAGGCCAGTGATTGTTGGATAGTAGGGAGGTCTCTTGCAAAGAAAGTGATAAGCTTAGTCATATTATAGGACAGGATGGCCATGATATGACCAGCATCGCTTCCTGTAAAGCTAATACTATGTGAGGTAATATGTCCTAGGAGTTCAAGCGAAGGGCTTCAAGAAATTCTGCCCAACGTACCAAGGGGGTTGTCCACCTAGTGTGGTGAACCCTCCACCAGCTCAGTGCATTCCCTGTAAATCGGGTTGATGCAAATTGGATCTTAACAAGATCCAAAGGGAAAAGGTGTGCCTGCAGCGCGAAGTAAGTGTTGCACTGCAACTGAAGTTTGACTATAACTTCAGCCTTTCCTCTGAACTTGTCAGGTTGAGCAGGTTTCGGACCCTTGAAGTTGACGTTTGGCTGAGATTGTAGGGCAGCCAAACCAGCCCTGGCCACTGCTGCGTTGATCATCCTTTGGACATCCTCTAGCGTGAAAGCTTGTTGTGGAGGATTCTGAGGTGGTGCTGTCGTTGGACGCGGAGGTAGTGGGGGCAGCGCAGGAGGAGGTGTTGGGTCTCTTGGTACCTGACCATTGAAGAGGCCTATTAGATTTGACACTGCCTTAGAGCTTCTCCTTAGCCTTGGCCTGTCTTCTAGTGCTTCCGATTTAGACGGTGACATGTCCAACTCAAAAGGTGCCCTTCTTTTCTCCAAGCGGGCCTTGGATAAGGCAGCATCTCCCTAGCCTTCTTTGAGTTATGCCAGGATTTCTTACTTTTCCTTTACCCAATCATCACCCACTTGGGTCTCAGCTTTAGCCTGGGCCAAGTCAGTTTCCAAGACCTGGATCCTACTTGCCTGAGTCAGGCTTGCTCTTTCCATCCAGGCTATTCTGTCCTCCAGCTCCTGGTTTTCCTTTTCCAGATAGGAGATATACTCCTTATCTGCCTCATCATCCTAAACTACCACAAGTCTTGCCTTGGCAGCTTCCAGCTCCTTCCTGAGTTGTTCGTTCTCATGTTGAAGGTTGCTGAATTCCTTTCCCATCAGGGCTTGGAGTTCTTCCCTGATTTTGCCTTCCTAAAACCTGTTCAGGTCCTTTTGCTCCTTTAGTTGATTAATGCAGGGGAGAAGGATGTTGGTGGTTATTCAGGGAAAGGTGATGAGGACTGGAGGTAGCCTCTTGCCCATGTCTTGATAGGCTTGGATGGTGGAATAGAGGATTCCTTGGATTTCCTCTTTCTGCTTCAAGAAGTCATTGAAGAGCTGCTGCTTGATTTTAGCATAAGCAGACTCCCTAATGAATTCCTTCACCTATAGGAAGGTGGTATCGAGTTCAACAAAGTAGGCCTTGACCTTACTTTGATGTTGCTCCATGAAGGCTATTTCTTCGGTCGACAAGAGTATCGACTGGTGGAGCGAGGCGGAGGCCCTGGTGCATGTAGATCCAGGTCTCTGAGGGTAGTCGAGAGTGCGCCCATCAAAGAGGGCAAGTGCGGTCTTGGGATCAGTCATGGGTTGATCTTGACTAGCCATGACTTAAGAATATAGTGTTAACAGTGTGTATCTCATAAAGTAGAATGGCTCGGTAAAACACAAGTAGGCACGAAGCTATAAGTATTACTGAGCGTACTCAGATATCTCAACTTATTCTTCTCAACTAAACAAGTGCTTTCCTACATCTACTAGAGATGGAACATGGAGAAGTATAAAGTCGCAAAGATAAGGTGAATATATTCTTAAGACTCGAAGCTAGTCTCGAAGCTAAAGAGGAAAGGAACGAAAGACAAGAGAGCGTCCAGGGGGGGGGGAAATTCATTTTTATTTTATCTTTACGACCCCGCTAGGGGTAATCTAAAGAACCTCTGCTTGCAGCTATGTCAAGCTATGACGGAGGTAAAACAAGAGAGTATCCAGGGGGGGGGTAATTCATTTTTATTCTTTATGGTCGCGTAAGCGACCATCTACAAAAGAACATGCTCGTACAGCTATGGAAAGCTATGGAGTAATAAGAAAACATCTACTCCAAAAAACACAGAAAAGTAGCGCAAAAAACAAACTAACATAAGTGGAAAAGAGTCCGCAAAGTCAAATCCAAATCATCATAAGAAGGGGCAACATCCTCCGCAAGAAAATCCGACACATCAGATAAACTACTAGAGGGACTAAGGAAAGTAGATGGGGGGGTAGCTGATCTGTCAGCCAGAGCTACCTTCTTGAAAGGTTTCCAATCCAAAAAGCTTCTATATGGCCTGCACATAGAATACAGGCTAGGTAGTACTAGGGAAGAGGTACAAGACGGGGGTCTATTAGGCACAGATCGAACAGGTATCGCCACATGGTATTCGTATGCATGGGTCCTTGTTGGTATCCTAGTTTTGGTTTTTGATACGTACGTTGCTATCTGTTTCGTTTCTTTGTCTGAGTGGAACATAGCTTCCAGGTCACGGGGCTTAAGTATGTACTTTTCGTGTGCTTCTGTCCTTGGCAGGCATTGTAGTATCGCGTGCTGAATGGTTTTGTAGTATTGGTGGCAATATGTACAGAGGTGATCGTTGTGTCCCCATGAGGTGTATGTGGAGAGGTGCAATTTCCAGGACCTCATTTGGAATAGTCAGCTTGTGATTTCGATCGGCAATCTGAATATTTGGTTTGCACCGAGTGATACTTCTTCCTCGTCTCTTGAGTTTTCATCTGTTATTGTTTTCCATTGCACAATTAGTTTTCCTTTCATTTTTTCATCTAGGGTTTTCGCCGGGTAAAGGGATGGTGTACTCTCGCCGGTTCTGACTATTCCATAGAATCGCATTCCAGTTTCCAGGTACGGGATGATGCTTCGTAGGATTTTGTCAACATGGACTGGTGGGGAGCTTCCAGGTTTATGTATATTAGGGGCATTCCACTTTTGAACATACAGGCCTTTTCTTTTGTTTGCAACAGTTCTCCTCTTTATGTGACTGCAAAAGGTGTCCCTGGGATTTCTTGTTGTTAGGGCTAGGTATGTGTCTGGCAGTATTGATACGATCGGGTGCTCTGGGTCAGTGACAGTCGACACTCTTAGGGTGTACTTTTCCCTTAGGTATCAGATCCAGATTTCTGGTGGGGGTATTTTTGCCTAGGCTAGTACCTGGTACGTGTTCGTGTTGCGGAAGTATCCAGTTACCCATCTTGCCATTTTACTGAATTAGGTATTGAGGAGTTTGATGGTCGTTTAGTCTGGTTCGAAGACAGTTGCCCCATACATAATCTGCGGTATTAACATTCCCATTACCAGGCGCCTTCGATTGTGTAGAGTGAGCCCTTTGTGCTTTATGTTGTCTCTTCTGATGAGCGCAAACTGTTTTATTGCGTGGGCGATGCGGATTTCATAGTGGGCGTGCGGGGTTCGCTTAGTGGACGCGAAATATCCTAGGTACCTTGCTATCCTTTTGGGCGTTATTCGTGCTCCTCCTATTTCGACTGGTTGTTTTTCATCTTCCGGCATGCTCTCATGGTGCGATTCACAGTGTATTAGGTCAGTTTTGGGGGCGGAGAACTTGATTTTCATTGGTTTTGCCTTCGTTTCCAGCTGTTGAAACTCTCCTTCAATTTTGCTGTTATTTTATTTCCTGTTCCTGGAGTAGACTGTGACCGCAAAATCGTCGATGAAGGATCCTCTGCTTTGTAGCTCTTTGCAGTTATGTAGCGGGGCAACGTATATGACAAAGAGTAGTGGGGAGATTGGCGAGCCTTGCGGGGTTCCTAACTTTACATGGTGTAGGGTTTCTGTTGCTCCTGGGAAGACCAACTGCATGGTTCTGTTGCTCATGAACGACAGTATCCAGTTGGTGAGATATGCTGGGGTGTTTCTATTTTCAAGTCTTTTCTTGAGTTCAGCTTATTCCATGTTGTCAAAGGCTCCCGTAATATCGAAGAAGCCCATGCTTACTTTGAATCCTACTTTTTAGAGGCAGTCTACCTCTTGGAAGAGTCGATTTGCTGCATCTATAGTGCCTCTTTGCTTGATGGCTCCATACTGGTATGGTGATATCATCTTGTTCTGTACTGCATACGCATACAGTCTATCGTGGGCGACTTTTTCGATTATTTTTGAGAGAATGTTGAGTAAGGCTATAACTCGGTATGACTTGACCAGTCCATAGTCCTCTTTTCCTGGTTTCGGTATGAGCACTCCTAGTACTTCCTTAAGGTTTTCAGGATGGTACCCATGGCCAAGTATTTCGTTGACAATTCCTTTGATAACATGCGGTGCTCCTTTCGCTACCTGTTTCTAGACTGGGTACGGGATAGCATCCTTTCCTGGGGCCGTGTTCCTGGTTTTCTGGAGGGCTTCTTGGACCTCTGTTTCTGTTACTTCTGGCATTTCAGGGTGCCACATTGGTTTTGGAGGGTCTGGTTGCGGTTTAGGGGGGAAAAGTTGCTTTATCAGCTGGGCTTCGTACTGTTTTGCCGTTCCTGCTGTGATTGCCAGTTTGTGGTCCCTTGAGGTCTTCATTCTTACCAATTTGTAGTTCTAGAGGTCCTGATCACTTGCATTTTCTACCCACTAGTTCCAGTATCGGTCTTTGGCAGCCTGGATCAATTGGAAGTATTTGTTTCTGGCTATGTTCCGGTTTTCTCTGGTCATTCTTCCATGTTTATATTTTCAGCCTTCTTGTTTGAACACCTTGCGTTCGATGGCGATTTCGGCATTCCACCATGGTTTGGAGTACTTTGTGACATTTTTCTTTGGTACAGCATCGTATAGTGCTTTCACAACCTGGTGTATTGTTTTCTGGATCCAGTGCTGGAAGTCTCCTTGTTGGTCCCATTCCATTACAATTCCCTCTAGTTGGCAGTATACAGGGTCCACATTGTCTTTATCATAGGCTGGGAAGAGCTTCCAGTTTGGTACCAGTTTTTCCTGTTCAATGTCCTGTAGGTAAAGCTCAATTGTCACCGGGAAATGGTCACTCCCTACATCTCCTCCTACTGAAGGCAGTGTAAGCCATCTGTATGTGTTTGTACTTGTGAATATTAGATCTATGACTCCATCTTGTCTTCCTCTTGGGTCTTGCCTGGTGGTTTCCCCTGGTATGTTGGTGCAGATGTGTCCTGTGCTGGTTGCCGCTTCCAGTAGCTTTTGTCCGTCCTGTAGTTCATGTCATGTGTATGCTCTGAATGGGCTCCAGTCTAGGTGATGTGTGTTGAAGTCTCCTAGTATAATCCTGTGGCCCGTGTGCTTCCAGAATACCTGTGTTATTATTTCTGTTCGATCTGTGCCTTTTAGATGTATGTATATTGCAAATAAGGAAAAAGAGAAAGAAAAACTCTTTGACTTAAAACTCAGTGCCACCACATCTAGGTCCTGAACCCTGGGTATAGGAAAGAAAGAAAAACACTCCGCTATCCACTTCTCAATGTACACCACTGTTCCATACTGAATTCTTCCATCTCTTTTCTTTTGGGGCACTATTGTCTCATATCCTTTTGCTCTCATCGGGTTTCCTTGGTCAAGGTATAGGTGTTGGATGGCTATAATTTGTGCTGGGGTTTTTTGATTTTGCATGTAGTTGATGAACACTCTGTTGTTTCCTGCGCAGTTGAGTGTCACCATTTTGAGGGTCTTTGTGCTCTGTGGGATGCTTTTGGTCATCCCTTTGTCGTTGCCTTGTGTTGCCACTTTATTCATTCTCTTGTGCTTCCCGTTGGAGATGTTCCGCCCTACACTGTTGGATTATCTCTTGGAATTGTTGAAACTTTTCTTTTCTGGCGGGGCAATCTGGGAAGTTTGCCGCATGGTTGTTTTGGCAGTTGATGCATTTCGCAACCTCCCGGGCACAGTATTTTCCTAGTTTATGTTCTCTCTCTAGTCATCCTAGGCAGGGGGTCAAGTACTTCTGTGTGTCGCATGTGTGGGGGTGGTTTCTAGTGTCATGTGCCTGTGCACAGATGGTGCACATTTGGGTCAGTTCTTGGCATGCTGCTCTTGGGTGTCCTAGTCTCCAACACTTGTTGCACTGCATGTACGGCGTCGATGAGTGGAGCAGTTCAGTTTTTCTTCTTCGATTGTACAACAGTGTTCATTGTGGAGTGTGGATTTTTCTGATTTCGGATGGGTCAGCTTCGACAATGATGGAGCAGTAGGGTTTTTCTTGTCCATCCTTGGGTCTAACCATTCTTATACTTACAATTTGGACTCCGGTGATGGCCATGATCTGACCTGACACTTCTTCATGAAGGTCTGTTCCTAGTCCTGTAGTGGGGAGGGCGAACCTTGGGATGCCGTAGATCATTATGCCAGATGTGACCAGTGCGAATTGGAGTGTTTCAAACTATGTTATTAGGATTCCGCTTACTGCATTTTGAATAATGATGGAGTATGGCTTATAGAAGTCAGCGGTGAGGTGCGGCAGGGTATACATGGTCACGGTGCCCATTTCATTGATCGTGATGGCCTTGAGCATCGCATATCTGGGGGATAGTGCCGCTTCATCTCTTAATCTTATTGCAAGTTGGTATGCTAGCCTTTCCGCTAAGATGGCTCGATCTTTAATTTCTCTGGGCTCAGTTTTTTAGAGGTACATTCGTCGTTCTGCTTGTTGGTATTTCTTTGGGAGTTGCTGTTGGCATTCGGTGTTGGTTTCTTGTTACTGTTTATCCGTGTTAGTCGATGGGCTGCTTAGACTGGCTTCTTGCTTCTTTGACTTCTTTCCCTTGTTTTTTCCTCCACCCACCTCCTTGTTCTGCTCACTGTCTTTTTGTTTGGAGTCCTGCACGGCCTGTGCATATGATCTAGATTGGACCATGGTGGCCATGCTCTGCACTGCTTATTGGGTTTGTTTCATTCTTTTTTCCAGTTCTTCTACTTGACGTCCAAGTTCAAGGTTGGCGTCTTGTAGGTTGATAAGGAATCTAGATTGGTTGTCGATTTTGTTGCACAGGGCAGTTAACACATCGGCAATAAATATGCCGAGTAGCGCAGTCTTCGTGGGTTCTCCTGTGAGGCCTTGTTGTTCACTTAGCAGCTCAACAAAGGCTTGTGTTCTGACGGTGGAACCTGTAAGTTCTTCTAGCGCTTGTAATGGATTTTCAGTGATTTGGCTTGGGGCTGGAGTCTGAGCGGGCCCAGGGGTTGGTTTCTTTGGTTTTCTAGGGGTGCCGACAATGTCTATCATTTCTTTGTCTTTTCCTTTGAACTGTTCATCTGTGGTGAGGAAGTCCCCATCGCTGGTGTACTGTGCGGCTGGGGCATCCTCGTCCCATGATCCAATATCCCTGCCCCCAAAGGCACTTTCTGGGGCAAAGGTAGCTTATGGGTGTGGGGTGGTGGTGCGCGATGGCATTGGTGATGTGTGCTGACTAATTTTGGCAAGGTTCCTGAAAAGCGGTTGGGCGATTTGACTCTGTATCACCTGAGTTGGAGGGATTTGCGTGTGCCCTTCGATTTGCCATTCGTGTGCAGGTGGAATCTGGTATGGCTATGCAGAGTTCTTGGGGATGGTATAGTGGGTCGAGGTGTTTGATGGTGTTAGGGCCCTTGTGGGGGTAACCAGTTGCTGTTGAGATGTAGACATATTTGCAACCGTGTAAGTGAGGCTAAGTCTTGCACATTGTCACGATGTCTCCCACTCTGGGTTTATTGATCAGGCTATAATGGCACCAGAGCACACTACGGTGGTGATGCACGACCAGGAACCTATCGGTAAGTGTCCAGGTAAGGATAGTCCCCTGTGGAACAAGCTCTATCTGAGCGCCTATCCCCTGGGTAATGAGGCTAAGGTATTCTAGGTCGTTGTTTTGCCAAGAGGTTTTTATTTTGTCGATGAAAGGTGATGAAATGAGAGCGTAAAAGAGGAGTGTGAAGAGGTAAAATGTAGGGGGGGGTTTGGAAAGTCTGAGAAGCCTACAAGAGAGCATCCAACAGCCCACCTATTTATACCAATTCCAACCTAAGAAATGACTCATAGATGACTAAGGAAATAGAAGGAAATAGAACCCCGCAGAATATCTATGACTAATATCTCGATCACTAATCTCTATTCTTGTAATGTCTAGAAGAGTCCAGTTTCTGGACAGGCAAAGATTAGCAATGTATGAGCAACGGATCGCTATGACCTCTGATGTGTCATGTCCTCTCGCGATAACTGGCTCGATCGGTCAGGCTGCCTGTTCAACAAGGGTGACTAAGTCCTTGAGCGATGTGCCGATGTTCCGATCATGTGTTCCGGATGGGTATTGTGGCTAGGTCGTCAATCCTCGCCACTTCACCAGACCCGTACGGACATAAGTCTAATAAGGCAGAGCCACACAAGTCAGGCAGGGCCTGTTAGCTGTGATGGGTATAACACTTACTGGGTGCATTCTGGGTACTTGTCTATCATCGCGCAAGTCTGTGGTACCTTTGGAACTGTAACAGACAGGACTTGAGGAGTATTCCCTGAAAAGTCCTGAACAATCATGCCAAAACCTTTCCTTGATTCTCCGATCATGAAACTGATCTCCTGCTAGGGAATCGTGAAAGAATAAGGGAATCACGATGGAATGTTTCTATGGGCTTCATTTCATTTATTAAGCTACTTAGTCAGAATTGGGTATTTAAGAGGGAGTGGACGAGCGATGTGTTTTTTTCTTCTTCTTCTCTCTCTAGCTATTATAATAAGTCTTGTACCATCTTTGAGCCTTAAGAAAATATTTTACTATCTTCTCTACAAAAGTTCTTTGTTCTCGTTCGACTCTGTAATAAAGGTAGAAAATACAAGCAGTTCTAACTTGCCAGTTAAGATATCTGAGTCTACTCAGTAATACCCTCTTGCGAAACTTCTTGTGTTGATACCTGTATCTACATCCTCAACGAGTCTCCTGTCACATTACTGGTGTATCTTTCCCATTGCCCTAGATTAAAATGCTGAGTATTAGTAGGTACTAGTAGGTGTGATGTTGGTGGAGGCAACTAGGACTTGCTTATAAGGGGTCTACTTAGGTATCAACAAAGGCCAGTAAGTGCAGCGAACCTTTTAAGGTGTAAGTACCCTAGTAGTTCTGAGGAAGGTAATCAATGGTTTAACCTGAGGTTAGCTTAAGCTAGTCTATGGACTCCTCAGCCTATTGCTAAATCTACCCACATAACTTTGGGTATGCTCAGGTTATCACACTTGGACCTAAAAAGGTGGGGGAAGCAATGAAATATAGGAGCTACTAAACCTATGTCATATACTCTTAGTTGAGTATGATGCCCTAGTTCTTTTAGCATCAAAGTTGCTTATAGAAGCTCAGATACTATAAAGGGTTGCCCTATAGGTAAGGAAGTGAGGGCCCAGGTAACACATTACTGGTGTCTCTTTCCTATTGCCATAGATCAAACTGCTGAGTAGTAGTAGGTACTAATAAGTGTAATGGTAGTAGAGGTAACTAGGACTTGTCTCTAAGGGGTCTACTTAGGTATCAACAAAGGCTAGCAAAGGCAGCAAACCTTTTAAGGTGTAAGTACCCTAGTAGTTCTGAGGAAGGTAATCAACAGTTCAACCTAAGGTCAGCTTAAGATAGTATACAGACTCCTCAGCCTATTGCTATATCTACCTGCATACATTAGGGTATGCTTAGGATTTCAAACTTAGACATAAAAAGGCAGGGGAGGCGATAAAAATAGAAGCTACTGAACCTATATCATATACTCTTGGTTGAGTCCGATGCCCTAGTTCTTTTACTATCGAAGTTGCTTAGGGAAGCTCAGATACAATAAAGGGTTAACCTGTTAGCACTTAGCAAGTTTGCTGCTATATTATAGAAGTATGTCATAGACTCTTAATTGAGTATGATGCCCTATCTATACATGGTTAATCTGAGGGAAGGTCAGAGAGTTATAGAATCCTGTATTTCTCTTCTTTCTTCTTGCCATATGAAGGGTTACCCTGACAGAGCTTAGCGAGTTCTCTCCTGTATATGTGTTTATAGCTTTGCCCTCTATTAGGATATACCTGACCTATATATATAATAGTATCTAATTGAGATCAAAAGTCTC
This sequence comes from Phymatotrichopsis omnivora, assembly GCA_016880775.1. Lineage (NCBI taxonomy): Eukaryota > Fungi > Ascomycota > Pezizomycetes > Pezizales > Rhizinaceae > Phymatotrichopsis > Phymatotrichopsis omnivora. Next base: position 15,036 of record JABYPW010000267.1, on the reverse strand, counting down.
TTCTTTCTTCTTTACATACTATCTTAAGTAAACACTATAGGAATAAGAACACTATTCCCACAAACCTTCAACATATGAGATATACTTATGATTGTCTTATGTAGTGCCTCCTAATACCCTCTAGAGTTGTATATCTTCCTCTCTCCTCATTTACCTAAAACCCCTACTATATACTAATAGCTAGTTTATATCACTAAAGGAGTTATTCTTTATAGAAACAAAGAAGAGCACTAGGACCCTATCTATTTACCTTGAGGAGTCAAACTTTATAACATTAGAAAAATAAATAGGGGGAGGTAAAAGTACTATATACACTATAGAAAGAGAAAGCTAGTATATGTTGTAGAATACACTAAGCAATAACTAAAGTCCTTCTATAAAATAGAAGAAAGAGAAAGTAGTTATGGAAAGGGGATTAAGGATTCTATTTCCTCCTTATATTGAGCTCAGTATATAAGCTTATCACCTTTAATCATAGTAATAAGGTAAGTATAAGAGTGTAGGTCATTAGCAGTATAGGGGGGGTAGGGGAAACTGATTTTATTTTATCTTTATGACCTTGAAGGGGTCATCTAAAATAACCTCCTTATACAGCTTTTCTAATGTATAAAGGAGGTAAAAAGATATATGACTTAAGGTTAGTATTGCAAAGCATAAGGAAAAGATAGAATATATGGTTTATTCCTAAATCCTCTATGCTTACACTCAATAAACTAGAAAAGATACAGGGCAGAAGGGAGAGAGTAATAGGGAGAGAAAAATACTATAAAAGAAATATGACTGGCAGAAAAACCTAGCAACCCAGTACATAAAATAGTAGAGAAACATAATCAAGGAACTAAAAAAAATCCTAGGGAACCCCTTTCCCATCTCCAGTGAGGTGAACCTTTCAACAACTGGAAGGGGTCAAGGTATATGCAAAGAACATTAACTAAAGAAAAGGGAGAGAGAAAGGACAAAGGAGAAAACACAAGCTAAACTCACAGAAAACTTACAGAAATGGAATAATATAAGAAGAAAGTAAATGAAACAACTAAGGGGCCCTAAGTCTCAATTCTCTTTTCTATTACATTATGAATATTCTACACTCCCTTATTCTTATTAGATAAGGCTTGCAAGTATATGGGGTAGAGAAGGTTGTTGGCGTAGTAAGTGGTATCACAATTAGCACCTTTAAGCACTGTATGATTGTATTGACATCCTTTGCATTTATACTCTCTATTGCCATAGTAGTGTTTAAAGATGGTATGGGGTCCAGTGGAGAGGTAGAAGTAGGGGCATAATGTGCATTTTAGTTGGTGATGTCTAAAGTAGCAGCAGCAAGAGAACTAGGTACCCTTTGAGAAGGTAATGTATAGATCTGTCTAGTGATTCTTGTTGAGAATGGTCATTAACAGTATAGGCCCCTTCATATTTAATACACTTAAGAGTACTATGCTTACATTGTTAGCCTTTGATCTTACAGTTATGGTTGGTATAAGTATGTATATTAAGGGGTTATTTTCTACTATATATATGGTAGGTAGGTAGAGAAGTGTATTGCAATGATTGATAACTATATTAATTACAGCATATTACTGAGTAGTATTACTAAACATAATATACTATTTAGTCTTTGAGTTTTTGTTAAGGATAGTAAGACCCTTAGAGATGCAGAAGTGTTTATTAAAAATAATAATAGTGATAATAATAGAAGAAGATTTCTTGCTAGCAACTTTCTCCTTAGAAGTGAGCCAGGGGGTTGTTTCTCTAAGTAGGACAAGATAGTTGAATGTCTTAATCTCCTCTTAAATCCTAGACATATGTTTGAAATCAGAGATATTATAGGCTTCTTTAGATATATTGTGTACTATAAACTTCTTAAATAAGAAGTTATATCATTTGCTGGTAGTGTTGGGGAAGAACTTCCTAATAGCTTCCTAGATAGTAGTATTATAGCTAAGAACTTAGTACATAGTTGTATTTTCTATAAGAGAAAGAAAAATATTACAGGGGTAAGGCTTTCAGACAGATAAGATATAGTAAGTAGCAGGGACTTCCTCGAAGATAAGAGCCTTATTACCTTTATCTTGTACTATAATAGGGTTAAAGTCAGGGATTTCTCTATCAAGATTAATAACAACCCCTCATTCTCAATTAGGTAGTTTACAGCCAGAGCAGAGGTATGGTCTATTGTCTATAGTGTAGCTATAGCTTTACCTTTACAGTTATTGCTAATAAAGAGCCTAATATTTAGCTTTATACTAAATCAGGGTAAATAGTTAAAAACAGTTAAAGGAAACTGATAATATATAATAATAAACTTATAAAAAAATAGTAATAAGTTAAAGTACACTAAAGATAAATTTTAAAGATATATAGTTCTTTTCTATCCTTAACCTTCTAAGGTATATAATTACCCCCCCCCCCCCCTCTACCTCCCCTTTTTTTTCACCTTGTCTTAACTATTGTAAGCTGTTCAAAACTGATATCCCTACTTCACAAATGTCTCTAGATTTTCATTCATTATAATATAATTCTTGCTTTTCTTTTTTTTTCTTTTTTTTTACTATGTTTAGTTCTTAATTGTTACTGAGCTCCCAATATTTTGGTTCATATTCAGACTGAAAATTATGTGTGCACAATAATAGTATCAACTTCCATTTTTAGCTCTTCATATCCTACTGTATCAACGTTTGTATCTATTTTTTGTTTGCTTTGTACCATGCACCTGCATATATTCTGCAAGTGAAGGGAATATCTCATATAAGCTTCCATACCCTGGATAGATGTATGTTGAACCATGGACGAGGGTTAAATTGAAAAATCTCTACGCTTGACTCAAACTCACTCCCGGACTCTTTTAAACCATTATGCAGTTTCTGTAAACTCTGTCGATGTCTTTTATAAACAAATGGGCAATGTAACTTAAACCAAAGCCTTAAATTTTTGAGGTTTGATTGAAACCTAAGAAGCTTACTTTAAGAGAATTTCCGGTTTAAAAATGGTTTAGCATGGCCTTGTTGATGGTTTGTCTTGGACCAATTTTTTGCATTAAGGGAACCAGGAGGTAGTTTAACAAAAGTTACCCGCGGATTGTAGGGATGGCTTAGAACAACCCTCAAGGTTAAACCTCCAGGCGGTGTAACTTAAACCACCGCAATTGTACCACAGGACACATAAATATACGGAGCTAATTCCCACAAAGTGGAAAATTTTACTGATAGATGTATTTATTTACCTTTTGTAAATTCTTTCATCCGAACCAGTGTGCCCCACGAGTACATGAAATTGCCAAGAGCGGAATATGGCTTTTCTTTATTCTATATCTAGCGTCGGAGAAAATAATTGGAACAGAAACTTAGCATTTTGGCTATTCGTGTGTGTGCTTATAGTATGACGCTCCACCTTCGGGAGTTGTACATGTACCTCTCAAATCGCAAGCAGTAATTTCTTATCACCTTATTTTCATCACGCCCGTCCCGGTTTTCTTCTTTTGTGCCTGGGCACTTTCCGCACCCCAACGCCCATTTCGGCACCCTCACTAATTTCCTGCTCAACCACGTGTACCACTTACTATCCTCAAAGTCATTAAGACCGTCAAAGCATCGTAGCTTAATGGAGCCATTCAAAATGTAATATGCAGCGGATAATCCGTTTACTTTCACCCATTCACGAGTCTAGTTAAGTACCTCCAAATAACACATTCCAAATAGAACCTGACCCGCTGTCGTTCGATGTCTATCCATCAGGTATCACTCGATTGTGTCCTGTCCACTGCCATGGTAGCGTACCTCGCTATTTACCAAACACGAAAGCTCCCAAGAATATTGGTTGCACAGGTGAATGCAAGTTGCCGATTTAGCCAAGAAACAAAACAGGCTGATTACTAATCACTCGAAATTTCTGCGACTGGAGGCCTAAAACATGTCATTGCAAATGTTTGGTGGGGAGTTAAAAACAGCGAATAGGGAGCCGCAGGGATAAAGAAATGTGTTTTCTCGCCTATTTTCCAAGACATATTGCAAATGTCCAAGGTTTGAATTTACGTGGCTTGCCTAAACGACCAGGAAAAAGTAGAAAGAAATAAATACCGTGACAGTTCGAACTGAAGAATCACCCAAGCCGTACGGACAGTACTACCCCCGACCTAGCGCCCTTTCCGAGCACATCGAGGAAACAACAAGCACTTCGAAAGCATCACCTCCCGTCGATAGTCGCATCTTCGAATTCGAAACTGATAAAATGTCAACGCCTGAAGAAAAACTCCGGCAAAAGACTATCTTCCTCGAAGCCTTCAAAGGGTCTCCTCCCTCTATTCACACTTTTTCTTCAATTACCCATTCTAACAAATCTCAGCCTTCTCAATTCCGAAAAACACTCCGACGTAACACTATACCTTGGACCCAACGAACTTAAATTCCCAGCACATTACGCCATCCTCAGTACTCGCACGAAGTACTTTGATACTGCAAAGGAAAAAGGGTTCAAAGAAGGAGTTGAGAACGAGTTTAGATTTAAGGATAATAGTGCTCATGCACTTTATAGAGTATTGCAGTACATTTATACCGGGGATTATTCGGTGGATAATAATCAACTGGATGATGACAATGGTAATATCTTGAGCTCTCTATTCTCCACATTAAAAAAAGGCTTCCAACGCTAACAATGATTAGAGGATGATCGCGAACTAATAAAACACCCCCGGGTTCATGCTATCGCCGACCTCTGGGATATTCCCGATCTGAAGAAACTTTCCGAAACAAGGTTTGAACAGCAATTACGTGAGCACTGGATCAGCGACACATTTGTGGATTCGGTTCGGGAAGTGTACTCTTCGACTGCGGAGAGTGACCGGGGAATGAGGGATTCGTTGGCGGGCGTGGCGAGAAAAAATATCACTAGTATGTTCGCAAAGGAGGATTTTAAAAAGTTGATTAGTGAGAATGCGGAGTTTTCCGGGGATCTAGTCAAGTTGCTTGTGGAAAGTCCGGTTCCCGGCAGTGGCACCCGAACTTGTAGACATTGTGGATACACTTTGTGAGTTGAGAGGCTAGGAAGTTATGAGGCTTGGTGTAATGCTGGAATTGGCGAGTGAATGTTAAACGTCTTCAAGAAAAACCTGAAACTCAGCTCTTATATTTAGTTAGCTTCGGTTACTTCACAAAATATCCAAGCAATTTACATTTTCTGGATGTCAAGTTTGCGAGCAACTTTCCCTTGCTTATTTGCCTTATAATACAAGTGAAGGGAATATTAGTTGAGAAAATTCAGTCCAACTGCGAGAATAACCGAAGAGATGGTATTATATCTCCCTAATAGCTCCCTATCAAAACCAAAATAAAAATAAATAAATAAAATAACAGTGAATACTCCATTAATCCCAACTTCACTCAATACAGTTAGCTGTGAACTAGATAAGATTGTGGATACCGGACAAATATTTACCCATAGCCGCTGGAGAAAAATATCTTTGCGTTGTGAGGTTATCTATAAAGATACCGGTACATGTACACGTACGTAACACAGCACTTTTAAAAACTAGAATATGCTCCATGGCTCTGAACTGCAGGACCTAATTCAAGTATCATTTCCAATCCCTCGCTTATGTGTAATTCAAGCACTTCCAAGCTCCACATCTTCTCTGTTTTGAACTCTCGCAAAAGCATGTTAACTGGGTAGTTGGAGGTATCGTACTGTGTTGCCGCAGCTCCCATGCAAGTATGTGGCGCATCAACAATCTTCACCACCACCGTTCTTTTGCTTGTTTTCCCACCCCTAGCATGCGCCAAGCCGCTCATGTAAGAGCCGCCCAACGAGACATCCCGCCCAGTTTCTTAAAGATGCCTCAAGCGACAGATGAAAATCTCTATAGCAGCTTTAACTTCCCTTAAGGTCAGCACTCTTCTTTTTTGAGTGCCAATGATGGTCTGCCATTCTGTTTCCGCTGCCTCCAGGCAGCACCGCGTTGCTTGAATTTGTAAACATCAATAGATACACATGTGGTTTTCTAGTAATTATATAACAAATGTAGGTGTTCAAAGATTTATCAAATTGGTCAATTAGAGGTAGCAATTCACTCACTTACTTATATAATTTGGGACATTTCTTTAACACCCCTTAAACTTTGAATAGTAAATTTCTCTCAAAACTTAAGACTGCCTAAAGAATTAAAAGATTCTTCAAGGCCTATGCCTCATTTTTTGAAGATGGCTCAAGCAATAGACAAAACCTCTGCAGCACCTTTAACACCCATTAAGTCCCATGCTATTTATTTTTGCTTAACTAAGGATAGTCTAATTTTCTATTTCAGCTGCCCCCAGGTGGTCACATTTACTTAAACTTATGAATATCAATGGATATATATATACTTATTCATTAATTATATAACATAAATAAAGACATACAAGTTAATCAAATTAGTCAATTAGAGGTAGGGATTAACTTACTTGCTCATGTAAAAGAGGCTATATTTGTACATTTTTCTTTAAGAACCCTTAAAACATTTACAAGTAAATTGATCCTAAAACTTAAAACTAGCTAAAGGATTAATAGTTTTTACAAGGCATATAGCTTACTTCTTAAAAAAACCTTAATAATAATATAAACCTTTATTGAAGCTGTTACAGCAGGTGTCTTCGAGGTTGGTAAGGCTCAGTAAAGTGCAAGTGCCACTCAACAAAGAATCGTATTACGGAGTAAACTCAGATATCTCAACGCATTCTAAGTCTGGATCCATAAATACACTTTCCTACATTCGAAGAGAGAGAAGAGAAGCAAAGTTCGAGAGTAAGAATAAATATATTCTTAAGGCTTGTAGCTAGTCTGTAGACTGAAGAGAGAAGGAAAGGAAAGAACATGAAGATGATGATGATGATGTTTCATTTCATTTTATAGCTTACAAGACTAGCTCTTTACTAACCTAACTACAGGGCCGTCCACATGCAGTCCAAGACTATGGCGTGTCACCCCAAAATAAAACAAAGGAAAAAGAATAAAAGAAAAAAGTATTATAAAAAGTCCATCCCGAAATACCTTGCCTAAGCAAATGACTAGTTACATGAGAAACAAGAAAGTATATTCCGTCTCCTCCACTCAAAACTATCCTCACTAGTTCCAGGTAATGAGGTGACTTGTCGGTAAGGTATTGGTGACGGCGGATGCGGTCACAAAGCGCTAAGCAAGCTGGCGTTGTAATGACTGGTCTGGTTTGTATTATTCGTTGGGAGGTCAGAAAGAACGTGAAGTGACTGGGGGGGGGTAATTCATTTTATTTTATCTTTACGACCCTACCAGGGGTCATCTAAAAGAACCTCCACATGCAGCTATGTAGGCTATGACGGAGGTAGAAGACAGCTGACTTAAGGTCAGTAGTGCGTGCTATGGTTTACAATATAAAATACAGGTTTGTTCCCGAATCCTCCTCACTTACATGTAATAAACTAAAGAAGAGACAGGGTGGAATGGAAAGAGTGACGGGGGAAAGAAGAACTCTAAAAAGAAACGTGACTGGCACAAACGCGACAAACTAGTACATCAAAACAGCAGAAAAACTTTAAGCAAAATAGAAAAAGAAAAGCCTAGGGAACCCCTTTCCCATATCTAGTCAGGCAAATCTTATAACAACTGGAAGGAATCGGGGTACAAGCAAGAAGCACTAACCAAAGAGAAAGGGAGGAGAAAAGACAAGGGAGAAAACAGAAGCCAAACTCACAAAACTTTTACACAAAGGGAACAACAGGAGCAGAGAAAGAGATGAAATACCTAGGGGCCCTGAGTCTCCATTCCCTCTTCCATCACAGTATGCAGGTTCTCCACTCTCTTGTTATTTTTGGCCAAGGCCTACAGATAAACGGGGTAGAGGGGATCATTAGCGGGGTGGGCAGTATCGTAGTTGGTGCACTTAAGCACCATGTGGTCGCATTGTGGTCCACAGTATTTACACTCTGTATTGCCACAGAAGTGTTCGAAAATGGCATGAAGTCCAGCACAAAGGTGGCAGCGGGGGGAAAAGGTGTACTTCAGTTGGTGATGACCGAAGCAACAGCAGCAAGAGTATTGGGTAGCCCCAGAGAAGGCAATGTAGGGGTCAGTCCGACAGTTCTTGTTCAGGATAGTCAGGCCTTGGGAGATGCGGTAATGGTCATTGTTCACCACAACTATGATAACAATAGAAGAGGTGGGTTTGCCAACTAGCTTATCCTTCGAGGCCAGCCAGCAAGGTGATTGGGCATTGATTACACCTTGGTTGAACATCTCTATTTCCTTTTGGATGAGGGACATGTGCTCATACTCTGAGGTGTTAAGAACAGGGGTTGGCACGTTGTGCACAATGTACTTCTTGTGAAGGAAGTTTCAGCGTAGGCCAGTGACAGTAGGGAAGAACTTGCGAACAGCTTCTTCAATGGTCAGCTTGTAGGCAAGTACCTGTTGGGCGGTGGTATTCTCCATTACAGAGAGGAAGATGTTGTTAGCTCCAGCCTTTCAGACAGAGTGAATTCAGCAGGTGGAAGTGGCTTTCTTGTCTACCAGCATGGCGTTGACAGTATCCCAGACAGCGATGGGGTTGAACTCAGGGATTTCTTCCTCAAGGTTAACGATAATCTCTCGCTCACATTTCGTCAGGTATTTCAGGGTGCGCAGGGAGGTAGCAGTCGATGTTAGAGCAGCTGAGGCTTTGCCCCTGTTCTTCTTCACCACCTGAGCCCAGGTGTTGTCAGTGGGAGTGGGGAGCGCGACAGGTGGCGCAGCAGGAGCGGGGGAGGAGAGGGTAGAAGAAATCTTCTTCACTGCTTTCACAGTTTTATATGTTTGCGACCATAGTTTTTTGATAGACTCAGAAAGAGCGAGGTTGACTTTGGTGGGGGCTGCCTTAGCTGGGGCTATGGCAGTTGCATTGCGAGTGGTAATGGCCTCAAGTTCGTCAAAGTGGGCTTCGAGTGACTGTTGGCCGGCAGCGATGGCGGTGACTGCCTCTTGAATCTTGTTCACAGAGGCGAGGAGGGATAGCAGGGTTTGTGTGTAGAACTGGAGGTCTCTGTATCTGATGTACAAATCCCCGGTGAGTGGGGCAGTGTGCATCGAGACTACATCTCCCATTCCAGGTTCGTCGCAAAGAGCCGGGGAAATGCCTGATGACTGAAACGAGGTGAGCATCGCTTTCATAGTAGCAGCTTTATCCTTTGCTGCTTGTGGGGTGGTAGAAGGGGGGGGTGGGGGGTTATGTTGACTGCGAGTGCTGCGGAGGTATTTTGCGATGGTTTGACAATGCGATATAGATACTAATAGCTGAGAACTAAAATGTAGGGGGTAGTTTGAAGGATCGAAGGAGCATAGAACATGAAGCAACTGGGGGGGGGAAACTCTTTTTATTTTATGTTTACGACCCCACTAGGGGTCGTATAAAAGAACTTCTATATGCAGCTATGTAAAATTATGACGGAGGTAGAAGATAGCTGACTTAAGGTTAGTAGCACAGTCTACGGCTAAGATAAAATACAGGCTTGTTCCCGAATCCTCCTCGCTTACATGCAATAAATTAAAGAAGAGATGGGGTGGAAAGGAAAATAATGGCGGGGGAAAGAAAAACTCCAAAAAAAAAAAGAAATGCGACCGGCATAAGCGCGACCACCCAGTGCGTCAAACAGCAGAAAAAACTTTCAAGCGCAAAGGAAAGAGAAAAGCCCAGGGAACCCCTTTCCCATCTCCAGCGAGGTAAACCTTACAACAACCAGAAGGGATTGAGGTACTAGCAATTGACACTAACCAAAGAAAAAGGAAAGAGGAAGGACAAAGGAAAAGAATACAAGCTAAATTCATGAAAAGTTTACACAAAGGGAACAACAAAAGCAGTAAAAGAGATGAAATACCGAGGGGCCCTAAGTCTCCATTCCCTCTTCCATCACAGCATACAGGTTCTCCACTCTCTTGTTATTTTCGGCTAAGGGTTACAAATAAACAGGGCAGAGGGGATCGTTGGCGGGGTGGGCGGCATCGCAATTGGCACGCTTAAGTACCATGTGGTCGCATTGTCGTCCGCGGCGTTTATACTCTGTATTGCCACAGTAGTATTCGAAGATGGCATGGGGTCCAGTGTAAAGCTGGCAGCAGGGGGAGAATTTGCACTTCAGTTGATGATGACCGAAGCGACAACAATAGGAGCATTGGGTGGCCTTCGAAAAGGCAATGTAGGGGTCGGTCCTGTGATTCTTATTAAGTATCATGAGACCTTGGGAGATGCGGTAGTGGTTATTGTTCACCACGACTGTGATGACAATAGAAGAACCAGGTTTGCCAACAAGCTTGTCCTTTAAAGCAAGCCATCGAGGGGTCTGGGCGAGGATCATTCTGTGATTGTATGTCTCCATTTCCTTACAGATGAGCGACATGTGTTCGATCTCAGATGTGTTGAGGACAGGAGTCTGCACATTGTGCACTATGTACTTCTTATGGAGGAAGTTCCAGCAGAGTCTGGTAGTGGTGGGGAAGAACTTGCGGACAGCTTCTTCAATAGTCAGCTTATATGCAAGTACCTGTTGAGCGGTGGTATTCTCCATGACGGAGAGGAAGTCATTGCTTGCTCCAGCCTTGTAGACAGAGTGGATTTGGCAGGTAGATGGGGCCTTCTTTTCCACCAAGGCAGAGTTGACGGTGTCCCTGACAGTAATAGGGTTAAACTCGGGGACTTCTCCCTCAAGATTGACGATTTTTTCTCGCTCACGCTTGGTAGGGTACTTCGGGGCAGGTGGGGTAGTAGCAGTCGGGGTAGGCATAGCCATGGCTTTACCTTTATTTTTCTTCACCACCTGGGCCTAGGTTTTATCAGTGGTAGCAGGGGGTGCTACAGGTAGCACAGTAGCAGGAATATGAAGCGACTAGGGGGGGGGAAATTCATTTTTATTTTATCTTTACGACCCCGCTAGGGGTCGTCTAAAAGAACCTCCACTTGCAGCTATGTCAAGCTATGACGGAGGTAGAAGACAGCCGACCTAACGTCGGTAGCGCGTCCTACGGTTTACAGATAAAATACAGGTTTGTTCCCGAATCCTCCTCGCTTACACGCAATAAACTAAAGAAGAGACGGGGCGGAAAGGAAAAGAACGGCGGGGGAAAGTAAAACTCCAAAAGGAAAACGTGACCGGCACAAAAGTGACCACCCAGTACGTCAAAACAGCGGAAAGACTTTAACCGAAAAGGAAAAAGAAAAGCCCAGGGAACCTCTTTCCCATCTACAGCGAGGCGAACCTTACAACAACTGGAAGGAATCGAGGTATACGCGAGAAACACTATCCAAAGAAAAGGGAAAGAGAAAAGGACAAAGGAGAAAATATAAGCCAAACTCACGAAACTTTTACACAAAGGGAATAACAAAAGCAGCAAAAGAGATAAAACACTGAGGGGCCCTAAGTCTCCATTCCCTCCTCCATCATAGCACACAGGTTCTCCACTCGCTTGTTATTGTCGGCCAAGGCTTGCAAATAAACAGGGCAAAGGGGATCGTTAGCGGGGTGGGCGGCATCGCAATTAGCGCATTTAAGCACTGTGTGTTCGCATTGTCGTCCGCGGTGTTTGCATTCTGTGTTGCCACAGAAATGCTCAAAGATGGTGTGGGGTCGCGTACAGATGCGGCAGCGGGGAGAGAATGTGCACTTCAGTTGGTGATGACCGAAGCGGCAACAGCGGGAGCACTGGGTGGCCTTAGAAAAGGCGATGTAGGGGTCAGTCCGACGGTTCTTATTGAGGATGGTCAGCAATATGAAGATGATGATGATGATTTTTCATTTCTGTTCGGTAAACTACTCTACTTCTTCTATAGCCTACCCGGGTCGTCCGCATGCAGTCCTTAACTATGGCGTGTCACCCATTCTCCCCCAACAAAAACGAAAAAGAAACCATGCGATCACAACTAAATACACGATGTCGTGCAAGTACACTAGAAAAAGCACCACAAATGGTCCCGCGAAATAGCCTTCCCGTCCGATATCCCTAGCGAGGCGAACCTTACAACAGCTATCTATCGGACTCTTATGAAGAAAAGAAAGGAAAAGACGAACAAAGTGGAAAAGAGAAAGAAAAAGAAATCCTCCTCAAACTGCCTAAACCTTTTAAGCTAAAGGAAAAAATCTTAAACAAAAGTAAAGGAAATCAAACGCCACCCATAGTGACGGTAACGGCATCCTCTTTCCGGGAGGCAGCCAGTGCCTTCGCTTGGATGAACGCCGGGCACGAGGGATTCGAAGCGGTATGTTTGCCTTTGCAGTTCGCACACTTTAGGACGGTATCGTCACAGAGTCTTCCGACCTTCTTGCATTCGTCGTGTCCGCAGTTGTGCTTTGAGGTATGGTGTGCATCTGTGCACATGTTGCACCGTGGGGGGTTTCGGCAGCGAGCTTGGTGGTGTCCAAACTCCTGGCAGTTGGTACATCGGGTCGCGGAGTTGAAAGGAATGTACTTCTTGACTCGTCGTTTGCGGGTGAGGATTGTAAGTCCCTGAAGGATGCGGTTCTCATTGTCATCATCTATGACTGTAATGACCAAGGAGGATACGTGCTTGCCGGTCTGATCACTTTCTCTAAGCAGCCATCGGGGGGTTTGTGCAAGGGTGATTCCTTTGTTGAAGTGCTCAATTTCCCTTTGGAACATATCGGCTTCTGTGAAGGAATCAGTGTGCGAGTGAGGGACATTGTGCACCAAATACTTCTTCCACCTCTGGTTTTTGCGAACGGAGGCTGTGGGGAATTTTTCTTTGATGGTCGCTTCGATTTTGTTGCGGTATGTGAGCACCGCTGAGGCAGTGACATCTTCAATAGTGGTAAGGATGATAGAGTGTTGGTTGTTCTTGCGAACAGCGGAGATGCGGAGAGCTGCTGGGGCTTTTGCTTCAATAAGGGTATCGTTTACGGCATCCCTGAGCTGTACTGGGTCAAAGGTGCTGATCTCGGAAGCGGTGGTGATGATAATTTCACGATCGCGCTTAGCGGGGTAGCGTCGGTCGCTGGCTTGTGCGGGGAGGGGGGGTACTTGTGCTGCAGCTTTCTTGGTACGTTTTGAGACCACCTGCGCCCAAGTCCCCTCAGGTGGTGGTTGCGGGGGTGTTGTGGTGCTGGCAGCGGGCACGCTTGGGGCGACATTCGGTTTTGCGATCTTCTTGACCTTTTTGGAGGTCTCCTTGGTCGCTTTTTCAATTTTCTTGAGGGATTCCTCAAGAGCGTTGTTGGTGGTTTCCGAGCGGAGCGTTTGGCAGATCTCGCTTAAGTTGTCGTCGAGTGCCGGATACAGTCGCGCTGTGCATTGTGACCTTCAAGCAGGTCGGCGATGGCTTTACCTTGGGCATTTGACTGGTCTACCAGAGCCCCCAAGGTTTGGGTTATCTTTGGTAGAGTGTCGGTTAGGAACTCCAGCAAAAGTATCTCTCCGTATGCTTGCAGTTTTGGTTCATCCAGGAGGAGTGCTTCATTCTTCTGGAAAAGTGCGGGGATATTGTCATGTCCGGCGGCGCGAGCGAGGACACCTGCGAGCTCGGTTGCTCTTTGTTCGAAGGGGGGGGGGGGGGGGGGGGGGCAGCGAGAGGGGTTAAAGGAGGAAGAGGGGGTGGCGGAGCCCGACATCTTGATAGTTAAACTTCTTCGTGTACAGTGTACCAAACCTTATCCAGGTTCCAAAGAAGAAAAATTATCTTGACGGTGTCTGAAAGCAATAGTCGTGGGCAAGTATTGATTTCAAGAACGAGATACGTGAACTCAGAGAAGCCTGTGTGGTGTCAGGAATATGAAGCGACTTATCTGTTGCTCCCTTGGTCACTATTTGTACGGACGGGTCGGGTACACTCAATTAAGAGCAAGGCCATAGTCACATACATAGGAGCGATTCTCACTAAGCGCCGTCAGGGTAACCCTTCATACGGCAGGAATATAAAGATGATGATGATGATTCATTTCTATTCTGGTAGCTACTCTACTTCTTCTATAACTACCTAGGCCGTCCGCATGCAGTCTGTGACTATGGCGTATCACCTATTCTCCCCCAAACAGAAACGAAAAAAAAGAAAACCACGCGATCAAAAAACATCCCCAAGAACCTACACGATAGACATGACAACAGGCTTGAGAAAGAAAATAGCTCTTCACTAAAATCCCCCAAGGTTAAATCACTGATTATCCTCCTCGGAACTACCGCGCAAGTTAAAAGAAAGTATTGAAAAGAAATAAAAGAATGTACGGGCCGTCTCCTCCACTCAAAACTACCTACACTAGTTTCGGGCGATAAGGAGACTTTTCGGTGTTGTATTGGCGCCAGCGAGCGCGGTCGTGCGAGATAAGCGAGCCGGCGATGTAGCGATCGGAAAGGTTTGTGTTGTTTTGTGGTCGGGTATTCTGCGGGCGGGGATTACGTCGACCTTTTGGTTTTGGTTTGTGTTGTATTAGTTGCCCGTCTTTTTGGATGGTCTTGTATTAGGCCGTGATGGGCGCTGTGGTGTTGATGCGACCGAGGGAGGGGCCGCGAAGTTGTCTTGTGCGAACGCTCCGGGGGGCCTGGGCACCCCTCCTAGGAGCTCTGAGAGCGTCGCAATGAGGTTTTGCACGGTCGGAGTCTCGCTAAGCGATCCTGGATCAACAGTACGATCCTGTATTGCAACCTCCATGCGGAGACCGATCGTGGGTGTCCGCTCACTGTCTCGCTTAACACGGTCGGGTGTCGGACAAAGGATGTGTGTGTCGACGATGTATCTCTGGTATCGCCGCGGGGGAAATGTCTCGCTAGGCCGTGGGTTGCACGGTCGGAAAGGCGTGGGATGTCTGGAGCATCTGAAAAGGAATCATCATGTGCTGCAACAAACTAAAAGGCCAGCCCGGGTGCGGGCCAGCGAGGAGGATCTTCACCCTAAGGTAGGGGGTATGTCGAGATTCTTGAGAAGCCTGGCAGGAATATAAAGATGATGATGATGATGTTTCATTTCGTTTCGTAGCTTACTAGACTAGCTCTTCACTAACCTAACTACAGGGCCGTCCGCATGCAGTCACCGACTATGGCGTGTCACCCCGAAATAAAACAAAGGAA